>SZWC01014422.1:44833-64833 GCA_023375785.1 Penium margaritaceum
CTCCCCCCCCCCCCCCCCCCCCCCCCTCCCCCACCCCCCGGGATTCTCTGCACAGAGGATCCCGAACCCGCACCGCCCAACTCCTCCTCCCCCTCTCCCCACCCCCCGACTATGCCGGTACATTTTGACTGATCGAGGACATGCATCGTCGAGGCCGTTCGCTCTCTTTTGAGAGCCGCTGTCTGTCATCGCTGAGAAAGTCGCTGTTCTTCGGTCGACAAAGAATCCAGTATGGTTCGGCAACCATACTGGGGGTTCATTGTTCGCTGGCCACCCGCGTTGCGGCAGTCTCGCGTCGCAACCCGCGTTGCTGGCTGCAACCCGTCTCAACCTCGTTTTTGCATGGCTCCAAGATTTCGTGACTTTGAAAAAACGTGCCAAAGTCACTTTCACTAAATTTTTGTTTCATAGGACATGCAGGAAATTCCACGCCCTCAACGCCAGCTGCTAATCAAGCGCAAAACCCTCTCCTCTCCAGTGCTGCCCTCTTTTGGATCGTTGTCCGTTCGTCACCGGCACACATGCTGACGAGTGACAATTTCTTGAGTGTCGCGCAATTTGATCGGTCCTCCTCAAACCGTACAAGTTTATCTACTAAAATAACATTTAGTTTGTTGGACTAAGCTACGCTATCTACAGGGTACGTGGGCAAGAGAAGGTGACGCAATTATGAAGTTGCACTCAAGTGCATGAGAAACCCTGGAGTTTGTTACGAGTTTGTACACAAAATAAAACTTACTCCGTATATTTATACCCGAAACAACTTACACGTCAAAAATGGTACATGAACCACGTACTCTAATGAGTGCCACCGTAATCATTTTCTATGAAATGATTGCAAACCTGCTTTCGGCGGACTAGCTTGAAGTTGCTTCGTCTTTACCAAAAAACAAATTAACGAAGTTTGTGATGTTCATGCAAGATGGTTGCATGTGTTTAACATTGGTGATTAGGGTTTGATGTCAGGTTTCAGGTCACGTGCAAAAAAATGCACCTCTCGTCGGAACTGGTTCATTGATCCTTCGCTAAATATATTTACCTAGGTTTCTTATTTTGGACTTTTCCTAATTTTTCAATTAAAAGTTATTGAACTGACGCAAACTTTGGTTCGACGTCTATACACATGGTCGATCGCCGTGTCATGTGCCAAAAAACGAGTGCGCAGTGCAAAACATGGCAAACCATCAACGTTCAACTGATTATAAAGTAATGCATCGTAAACAGCTAAACGAACCAAGAGGATCCGGATGGCGTCCTTGCGTCACTGTTGGCGAACAGTTCCTTGCGACACGTTCTTGAGGGGTCCGGTCGGGTTATTACCCAATACTCGATACGCTTGTGTCGGGGCTTAGAATCCGGCATCAAAACAAACAATAAATCCGTACAAAAGTCTGTGAAGAGCACCAAAAGACAAGGAACACATTGAAATGTACATCACTTCTCTATCCATGTCAACGTGGCTTCAAAACACCAATAGTCAGAGTCCTCTCATCAGCTATGATTAAGTTTTCTTTCGCATCAAATTGAGTTTAAGCCGAAACTATTGAAGTGAAGCCTCTGCGAATCGTGGAATTGTGGTGACCGATGATCTGAGTCAATTCGTCATTTGTGAAAATGCTTTGCTCGACAATGCTCGAGCTGTAGCTCCTCAAATGTCCAACGCCTCCTCTTCCTTCAGAAATGCAAGCTGTGTACCGCGTCAAAAGACAACAACAATGACTAGGGACGCCACAACCAAAGGTTGGAACTATCAGACTGTCAGAACCGCTATCAAGTACGAGACACAGTAGACAGCTGCTTCGCTCTCTTTTGACTCCCGGAAGTAAAACTAAGCGTGCTTCTGCTGCAACGTGCAACACGTAGCATATCGTGCACAAAAGGACGATTCCGTAAACCATGTAAGACAGACCGCCGGCTAGTGAACGGCAGGTGGCCCAATAAAACAAAATGCAAAGCAACGCATCATCTATCGGCAGTCGCTGTCGACCCGACTATGGTGGTTTCCACACGAAGTTGTCAAAATACCTGACAACTCGTGAAAACCAACGCGGGTTGACAACCGGGTAGCCGCAGTCGCAGTCAGTCCATGTCAAACTTCTGTGTAAAACAGCTTCTTCTTATTTGTCCGAAACATCGGCGATTGACATGTCCCTGTGCATCTGTGAACTCGATTTGCTGAAATTCGGAAGCTAGTTTTGTTTCTGTGACTGCGACGTCGATCGCGTCTGCGTTTTTCTTCGCAAACAGAGACAATCCAGTGCGACGTCGATTGCAAATGCCCGAACTCACACTCGACGGCGACTGCGGATGCGTGGAAGGACGACGCGTTCCGAAGGGCTGAAAGTTGTCAATGTCATCCATGTACACGTAGGATGAAAGCTGTTTCCAAAACCCTTGACATCCGGAACCACATGGTTTACCACACTGGACGCCGAAGCGCGCTTATTTTTACTTCGCGGAAGTCAAAAGAGAGCGAAGCAAGCGACAACGGCTGTCACCCTTGAGGAAGAGCGAAACAATGGTTGGAGAACGTCTATCCCACGCGACGTCGACGTACTGACGTCGTTTCAGAAGTCGAGTGGCGTCTTCGCGTTCTGTAAGACATTATCATTCGGAGTTGTCTTATAAGAAGGACCCGTTACGCTTTTATCAATAATACCTGTCTTGCGTGTACGTGAACGATTAATGTCCGCCTAACCGACCGACTTGGCCGTCCCTACGTTTATGCACCGTGGTATTCGAATTGTCGGCTTTGCATTTTCTTTGTGATGCAAGGTTTTCGACAATGGCTTCGTTAGGTGTGTCGCAAATCTCCTTCGAAGCGAATTGAAGGGCTACCGGGCAGGTTCTTCAAGACGGATGACATTCGCAAACTTCCTCAAAAGAGATTTGATATGAGTGGTTCTGGAACTTTCCGAGTCGGATTGACCGACAGATGTTCAAAAAAGTGCATATCGACCAGATGTCAGTCGTAGCATCGCAAAAAGAGATCCTTGACACAACATCGGGATTTACGCAAATTCAGAGATATTCATTCATGTGGATGACCCTGTTAGACGCTATTTTTCATACGGACACCTAACCATGTGTTCAGTAGGCTGCAACCCAACAAAAAAACAAATATCGGAGAGAGACGAGATAGTCCATCGACATGACCAGCAGCGAAAGATGGACGGATTCCAACACATATCCATGTATAAATCCATAAAACCGAAGTAAAACACTACACCTTTGTGATATCGGCACGCATCCGCTAATTTCTACCGCATCGGAAGAAACTAGCCCGTTGCGACTATGTCTGCGTACAGAACTCGCAATGATACCACAATAGTGCCTTGAATTCATGACGGAAGACCCAAGATGTTCTCATGCACGGACATTCGTAAGAACCCGCGCTCGACATCAATGTCCTCAACCGCCGGCTTGTGCATTATGCCTCAAGGTGCTCGCGTATGGACAGAAGGCATTCTTCCGTATCAGGAAGACTGTAAAGGTCTTTCACGTAATCGCGGTTTGAATGGTTGCGTTCAAGGTTGCAGCGGACTCCAACCGTTTAATGCAAGGAAGCCTTCGGTCCAAAAAGAGCACGCGAAGTGACTTCAAGATACGAAATTGTCATGCTTCCGATTCAAGAGTAAACCATCTGCCTGGCAAATAGAAGAAATGATGAAACCATGTGCGAGTTGAAACAGTGTTCATATTGTGTCTGTAAACATCTAATAACTAAAGATGCCATAAGAGTAACAAAAAACATTTCAATTGATGGAAATCGAATTGATTAAATTCCCTCATCGTGAAAAATTAATCAAAACTAATTCATAAAGGGTTCTACATATGGCACATGTCCAAAGATACAATGCAAAGTTCATGTCACATCTTAGTTGTGAAAACCACGTCTTGCTGAGTGTTCCAGATTTTTTAAAGAAGGAAATACCCAAAACGATGTACAAATTAATGTCAAGTGAGCACATAATACATTGTTGAGCTAACTGGAAATGGAACACCTTAATAAAAAGCCGAAGTTTCTTCTAAGTATCCAAAAAATGAAACTACTCAGAAACACCATCAATGGCAAACATTTTGAACGTATAAATGACATGAACATAAATATTCTATGCCATGATGTGCAAACACTGGCATGAACAATCAAAGGAAGTGAGATCATGATCTCAAAAAGCTCCGCAAGAACAAACACTAACATCATAAAAAAAATGAAATAAAGAGCTTGATATACTTGTGAACAATGAGATCTTTGTAAATAATAGTTCAAAAAATGGATCTCCTTGATCCTTCTCTCCAAAAGGGAATACCCATCAATATGTCTAAAAAATAGCTAGCTATATAGCTAATCATTTTATTCCAAAACCAATAGAAAACCTCATTTCACATAGCCTCATAAAATAACAACTTTATCTCTACAAGAAAAAAATATTTAGCTCTTTGCATGAAGAAAAAAAGGTGATAGGGGAGGAGAGAGAGAGAGAGAGAGAGAGAGAGAGAGAGAGAGAGAGAGAGAGAGAAAAAGAGAGAGAGAGAGAGAGAGAGAGAGAGAGTGATCAAGGAGAGAGAGAAGGAGAGAGAGAGAGAGAGAGAAAGAGAGAGAGAAAGAGAGAGAGAGAGAGAGAGAGAGAGGGAGATAGAGAGACAGAGAGAGAGAGAGAGAGAGGGAGAGAGGAGAGGTAGAGGCAAAAGAGAGATAGAGAAATAGAAATGGAGAGAAGAAGAAAAAGAACGAAAAAGAGAGAGGAAGAGGAAGATAGAAAGAAAATAGAAAGAAACATAAGACAATGAAAAAATTCAGTAGAGAATCAAAGTCTACATTACCCAATAAAACGGTAGAAGATGTCTAATAAGTACAACTCTAATAGGTAGAAATTAAGTTGAGTAACATTAAAAATGGGAAATGATTTTTTGTTTGGAGAAAAACATAATATTTCTAAAATAAATTTCTAAATAAGTGATAAAAAATACGTCTTATATGAGCCAAAATAATGAAGAAATATTTCTTTAGTAGCTAATTACTGTTAAACAAATTTGTGGAAGTATGAGATGATATTTTTTCATCTTTAACATTCAAGTAGTTTTGAATTTTAAAACATTGTAAACATTGTAAACATAACATGGATATAAATCCATGTTATGTTTGAAAACATTCACGGATCTAGAAAGATCTATATATTCCGACCCTTTTTCCATCCATTTATGAATTAATTTCTGTTTTTCCCTGGTGATGAATGCATATTTCCATAATTTCTTAATCTTTTATTCTCTTTTAAATACATTAATTCAAAAATTATTCTCATGACTTTCAACAATTTAATTCATATGAAACTTGTTTTACTTATAAACAATTTTTTAATGTGCTCTTAGTTAAAACTTAAAAAATATGACGTTTTCCACATCCTTCAAATCATTAACTCATCTTTATCATCCTTTTAATATTTTTCTCAAAAAATTAAGCTTACACCCTCATTTAGGAATGATTATGTTTTACATTCATATAAATTACTTCCTACAAATTGAACAAAAGGTGGATTTTATCCTAGGGTGCAACCATAAATATGAAACCATTACCTTTGAGCATTATCTCTTCTTTACTCCCACATCACTTTCTCTTTACTATGACAATGATGATTTTTATGGCCATGAGTGTGTCAAAATCCATAACCAATGAATTTGGTTCCTACTTAAGTTCAAGATTGCAAATTTCACTGGCTAAGTTGAGGATAGATCTCTTGATCAACATACAAGGGATGAAACAAGCGTAATGAAAAAGGAATCATGAGCCTATAAGTAGATGAAGCTACACAAATAAAAACATTCCATGGTGTGTGAAAGTCAAAAGAAATAGAGCACAGTTTTCCTAAATGATAAATCTCGGAAAGCAACCTTATGAAAGATTTTAGGCCCCATCATCTATGAAAATCAAGATCAATCATCATTTTGTAGAAAACATTTCTATTAAAATTCAACATAATGTAAAAGAACTTTACAAAAATATTTAACATTATGGTGAAATTCTAGCATCATCTTGGGGCTCAAATAGATTCCTAGATATTTCTTTTCTTATTTTGAATAAGAGATTTAACTTGGGGTCAATCAGAATTTACTATTTTTCTTATGCAAATGGTACTTTTCTAATTTAAAATACGATGATACATAGTTATTCAAATGTTATGAGGTTTATTTAGAGATGGTAGTGTAAATCTGTTTTGCTTTCTATTTCATAAACTCAACTCGGTTTTTTTCCACTAATTTCACTTCTACATGGTATTAAATCTTCAAAGATACACCTTATAAGTATGATTAAGTTCCTTTACAATCGAGAACACGTAATTTTATATTTATGATATGTTCTTACATCATCTAAGCTTGTATAAATTATGATCTTAAAATAATAGAAGACATTTTGTGATAATAATATAAAATTCCAAAGGAAACAAATATTTGAGCATTGAAAAATATTACACTACGATGATTTTCTTGGAAAGGCAGGCCTCATAATAAAAACATTTCCATGCTACACATTATGATGCCAATCTAAAACCTTCCAAACACCTTTTAAGGGTAAAAACCTGCAACCCCTCACGATCATAACATTTGCATCAATTTAGGAAAGTCTTGCAACATAGTGCTTCCAAATGCATCCCGATCCCACCAGAAAATTCTCCTAATTTAAAAACCCAAGATCCCAAGTCTGAATTTGACAGGTCTACTTATGTACCATTTTTAATGATGTAAACTACAGTAATCAAACCAAATTTGCTCAAAATGAAAATGCATTTTTCTTAATTCAAATATTTTTCACATATTATGCAAATAAATGCGGCCCATGTGTACCATCACAAGATGGAAACTCAAAGCTTTGAATAAATATATATTTTATTTTCAAAGAAGTTGTTTAAGCAAGTTTTTATATGAATGAGCGTATTATTAGCTTTGACCATGTACAAAAGCACATGGTTATACAAACGCCCTTCAAGTGGTACATAGACATCCAAGGCCATGCAAATATTATCACATTGTACAAAAATGTCCACAGTTGTTCACCGAACTCAATGATTGTGCATTGAATCCATTGGTTGTGCACAAATGCAAATGGTTTAATATGAACCTCCAAGGTTACACATACTTTTAGGTTCTACACATGTTCCTTGAATCATACACGAAAACACCTCCGTCATATATGATACGCTAAATATTGGCTTGAAACATCACTCTTGTGCACAAAAAACATGTATCGTCTATGTACTCTGAACTCCAACTATAAAAACCTGTATGTGCTTTGGAATGCACAAGACTAATTGAGTAAATTTAAGCATGAATGAACATTTATATTGTTTTCCCCCATCATCATAATGCATGCCACAATAATTTTCATTGTGCATGGACCACCATCCCCACCACACAAATGAAGCACATGGTACCCTTGCCATGGCTCTTTAGTGCATTTTTATTCTGATGCCATTATGGGGCTTGTAACATAGGAAAAACCAGGGTTACCATCAGTACAATCTAGTGTTCTACTTACAAGGCTTAAAGCTATATTTCTACTACAAACTGAACATATAATGCATTATAATAGTCACAAGTGATGCTACACTTAGGTCCGTCACTACTGATGGAAGCCATGTATGCCCCATGGAGTGAAAATCATGAACTTACTTTTTATTGTGCTCTTCTAGCATGCTCCAAAAGTATGCAATAGCACCAAAAAAAGAAAAATCAAACGGTTTCAAATAAAATTCACCGTCTCAACTCATCTCTCTCTCTCCCTCTCTCTCTCTCTCTCTCTCTCTCTCTCTCTCCATCTCTCTATCTCTCTCTTTCTCTCTCTCTCTCTCTCTCTCTATATATATATATATATATATACATATATATATGCACATACATACATATAGATACACACATCCCACTTTCTTTCAATCTGTTAATTTTTCCCTCTATATCGTCTTCTTCATCCCTTTCTTTCTCTCCTTCTCTCACCTCTCTCTCCTTATTTCTCAAGCTCTATCTATTTTTGTCTCTATCTTATTCTTCACTCTCTCTCTCTCTCTTTCTCTTTATCTCTCTCTCTCTCACTCTTTCACTCTCTTTCTCTCTCTCTATCTCTCTCTCTCTCTCTCTCTCTCTCTCTCTCAATCTCTCTCGTTCTTGCTCTCTCTTGCTATCTCAATTCCCCACCTCCCTTTTTCTCAATCGCTCTCTCTTTCTCCATCTCTATCTCTCTCTTTCTCTCTCCCTTTCCCCGCCTTCTCTTTCCCACTCACCATATGCCCTCCTTCCTCTCTCACTCTCCCTCTCTCTCTCCCATTCTCTGTATCTTCCTCTCTTTCCTTCTCTATCTCTCCCTCATTTTCTCTTTAAAAATCTTTCTCCCTCTATCTTACTCTCTCTATCTCTCTATCATGCTCTTCCTCTATCTCTCTCTCTCTCTCTCTCTCTCTCTCTCTCTCTCTCTCTTTCTCTCTCTCTCTCTCCGTGTGTGTGTGTGTGTGTTTCTTTATGTACATCTCTCTCTCTCATGTATTCGAACACATTCACCCTACCATCATACAGGATGATACGGTTATCTTCCTTGGATTTCCCTTACTATCTTTAACTAGAGGTTTTGACAGTTTTAAACTCATCCAAAAAACATAATTATGATGAAATGAATGGAGATAGTTGTTTCCACAATAACGTACCATTTTTTTAACGATAAATATTACATTTTAGAAACGTCTACAATCTAGTTTTCTTTGGAATATATGTTCATGACGTACGATTCTCTAATGTTTGCGTAGCTGACATTGTAACAGATTCTATATAGAATAAAATCTCCAGTTGTTCACTTGTCGTTTTGAAAATTAAGGCTAATCCTATGTGTTTTCAAGATGTCTCCAAACTAAAAGAAACCTTGCATTCATAAAGTGCCAAAGAAACAACTTCAAGAATTGATATTATCCGATGACTTAACATTTAACAACTATATGTTTCTATAAGAAATGAAAATTCTCTGTCAATTTTAGATGAATATACATGTGTCTTAAATGTTATGTCGATAATGAAAAATTTCTTGCACAATATATTTATCTTAATTTCGTAAATGGCCATACTTTGTCAATGAACACCTCAATGAATTCTATACATTTGTCCTCATGGAAGTTTTGTTCTACATCATAATCTTTTACTTCTTCATTGACATGGCTGACCTCATGGGTCATATCACGTCACATACATCACTTGAGTTTTGACAAGGTGGTCTAATCATCCCCTTGAGTGTACGAGGATAATGTGTATGGCAAGTGCACTAAGGATGAGTGGAATGATTCATTTTTTATGCACTAAGGGTGCAATGGATCGTTTGGAAAATAATTGTATTATTGCATGCAATATTGTTGTTTAAGCAGCAAATTGTTGGTGATAACCATTAAACATCAATTTTAAAAGGGCGCAAACTAAGATGATGCACTATAAGAAAACGATTCAGACCTACTCAAGAAAGTTTGGATGCTCTTACTATCGACTTCTATCTACAATTTGATGTTGAGCAAAACTTTTCTTGATCAAATATATAAAACATATTCATCCTTCAAAGAAACTAATCCCATGTTGCCAACTTGTCTATGATTTCTGAGTCATGGAAACACTCATTGCTAATTATAAAAAACAAGAGGAAGATTTTCTTCATGTCAAACATAAACATTTTATCACTAGGATTAATTTCTTTTTCTTCAAATCGCTAAGATTATGTAGGCTCTATCTCCATCATGATTTCCTTCTTTTTGGAACTACAAAAATCCATACGGTTCATGTAACGTTAAAATCATATCAAAATATCATTTGGTTTACTAGTTGTATCAAGTTGCTATCCATGAGGGATTTGCCATGATTGAGAACTTCTTTCAAACTGGTTGCAATATAATATTGCAAAGTAAAATTTTCATGTTTTGTTTTTTGACATGCAAAACACGTCCCAATTGTCTATCATTTGAGTCAAATTGTCTCACAATTCAGACTTTCCATGACAACTAGTTATGTGCCCTTCAACATTTAGAGACCCCTTCACACCCGGCAGTCCATGTTTCAAACTTCAAATCATGCATGTTTAGGAAATCACGTTACCTATATTTCATGGGAAATGACAAGGATTTGTACTGAACAAGGAGGCATTTCACCGACTTGATCTTTCATATTGACGTATATCGATAGAAAACTTAATGCATGAAATGTGCACTTTTGCACTCATTTTGAGAGCACTCGCCACAAAACCTACCTCCATATAGTTGGTTGCTTTTTGAGACCATCATTCTACAAGTCGAGAAAAAAATAGGCAAAGCATTTTAGGAGGAATTATTTATCAAAAATTGGCCATCAAGTATGAAGTAAACAGATGCTCATAGCAACAATTCAACAACAATTCCTCATTGTATTGGACAAATGGATTATCATGATATCAAGAGCAAGTAAGAAACTTGTAGGACATCATACACATTATTATCACATACAATGGGAGAACATTTCCAAAGAATTGAACATCCTCCAGGTGCACACTTAACATTCCACACATAAAACAAAGAAAACATCATTGGAAATGCAATACAAAATCAATTTAGGTACAAAATAGATTTCCTACTTGAATCTAATGATGCTTGGAATTACAGGTTTAGGGTTAAGGGTTTATTTTATATACCTTTAGCAATGAACTTGTATAAGAAATGAATATTACTTTCTATAAAATAGCTTTTATCAGAGCAGGACATGGAGAGAATATAAAATGTGATGGAAACATTTATTTTTTAGTTTGATTCAATATTAATTAAAAAACTTTTTTTAATCACTGATTAGAAAAAGAATGTCTCATTTGATAAACATGGACAAAAAAATATCACATTTCATATATCAGCTCTACGCACACAAATCTGTCCTTACAGGAGAATATTTGTACATATAAGACAACATGCAAGGTATTCGAGGATACATAAGACCAAATAGTGCACTTACTCACCTCGTAATCTATTTTTCTATGGAGACTTAGTGCACTCATCATATACACAAGGCTCGCTCACTCTGATTTTCCTAAGAAAAGAAGAACTTAGACACAAATCAAAACATAGGTGTGCTAGGACATAAAGGACTAATGAGTGCACTGATTATGCCCTTAAAAGGTTTTTTTATGGTGACTAAGAGCCCATGCGACATACACAAGCCCCATTCACTGAAGAACATAGGTCCGATTTTACATATGAAATGACTGGGTGTTGTAAGAGCGCTCTTGGTGTCATTTTGTATAGTGATTACACACGCATGCCACATACACTAGCCCCACATACTGATTTCCTTCCATAAAAGAAATGTTTCCCATACAAGAAAAAGATCAGGGTTTGCACTGATATATGAGACAGATCAGCACATGTAGTTAACTCTAGGGATAACTTTATACGGTACCTCAGATGACGTGCGATAATCTTTAATCCCATGTAATAGAATCCATCCAGAGAAGGTATAAATGGTTAAATGATTTTTATAAGCTATTCCATTGTAAGAGAGAACACTAAAGGTATATGATAAAAAGATAATGATGAAAAGGCCTTGATTATCCACATCACTTCAAAGGAACTCTTTAATCAAGAATCTAATTGAATGTAAGCGTGTTATGATTATTTTACATATAGTAAGTCGTTCTATTCTGTAGTTTTTTCTATCCAATGCTTTAAAAAATTCCTATTGTGAAATATATTTAGTGTAACCTTGATTTAAGTTTCTTTTCCAAGGCCAAAATCTGCCACACAGTAGTTATAAGTGCATTGTGGATTTCCTTGACATGGCATGTCATCATGCGCTAGTATGACGGCATGATTTGGTTTTTAAGACTTCATTGTCTCATTTAAGTGTGTTTTCATGGCCTTCCACATTCTTTTTGACAAGTGCATCATTGCAATCGCACAAAACATAATGAGGGTCTCATTGTTCCCATAATCCATGTTCCAAAAACTAATAATTCCATTAGAGTCCGGTTAAGTGAGACCAAAAAAACATATTGCCACATTCTGTTGTGTTTCCAAATATGGTTTGCATAACCATGAGATTGAAAAATTGGTATATTTTCAAGCATGGACATGTCTCAGGGAAATCTTTTACCAGTGATTCTTTTGCATGTTATATTAGATTATCCATCATGTCATCCATAATCTTTACAAGACATATTTTTTCCAGTTGATCTTACCACCAAACTACTCCGTTCTACTTTTCATCTTAATACTTGTCCATTTGTAAATCATCATTTTTACATAAACTAATGTCATCCATCAAATCATGAATTCCGAAACATGTATGATGGATTTTGTCTACTCTAGTACAATTTCCACTCCATCGTTCTTCTTTCCATGCAAAATTAATGCTCACATTTTGTTGACACAATAATTTACAATCGCTTCACTATCATCTCACCTTCCGTTGTTATCAACTGCAAGTCCAAGTTCTTATGCCTAATTATGTGTACTTTGAAGCTTTTCACATGTTAATAAAGAGCATGTGACACACTTTTATCATTGGTATATTCTTTTTTGGCTACACCCACAATCACTGAAACCCCTTCCTCTCCAAAAATACTAAGGAAAATTTGTCTTCCAATGGCACCACCATTTGGGCACCTGTGTTTTGGCTCTAGCCCATTCAGCCTTTCTTTTGAAAGAACACATGCAATGCAGCTCTTCTTTCCATCCTGTTATCATCATTAGGAAATCATATTAAATAATAACTGATCTTGTGGAAGTATTCCTATAAAATATGCCAACATTTTCCAAAGTCATCTTCCACCACACGTATCATTATTCCAAACAACATATCATTACTTTCTTTTGATTGATAAGACAATTTCTTCATGCCCACCCTTTTGAATTAGACTTGTAGAACCTATGAAACACAATTCCTCCAAATTAAAAATATCTATAGTATCTTTACGGAACATTAAAGTTGATATATATACTCTTATACAACATCTTGCTATTATGGCCTATGTCGTCACCCTCTTTCACCTAGCCATTTTTGAGAAATATAGATGTTCTTACAAACTAAAACTTATCAATATTTACTATATCACTCTTATTTTTTTTAAGGAAGATTGAGACGTCTTTGTGCATAGCCCCTCCACCATCCCCAGCAATAGTAGTACATAAATAAAGCCACCTGTGTTGCCTTAAGGGTAAATCCATGAGACCCCACTACTTCGAAGTCCTCTCAATCTCCTTCCTGGACCTCTAATGCTTCTGCATTACTCTTGTACTTAGAACCATCAAAATTACATTGAACACATGACCACATGATAAGTTGAACATCGGGATAAAATGTTTATTCTTAAATCCAAGAACGACAACCTCCTTAACGATTGATTGAGCAATATCACTTGTTTCATTTTTCTTAATGAAAATCATGTATATGTCCTTGATCCTTTATTTTTCCAACGTAAAATGCTTCATTTATGCAACACTACAATGCCTAACACCCTTAGGCTGATTGATATTTGCTTGCCCGAACCTGTTGTTTGCACCATCATAATCTTCCAGTTCCTGAGTCATTATGTTATCATCTATCTAATCGTGATAAATCTCTGAGCCAATTGAACATTGTTATGATTGGAATAAAAGCATGTTTGATTAAAATGATAATCTGTCCAAGAAGGCTTGAAAGATAACCATCACCATCAAATCCTTTAAGAAAATGGTTCTTATTGCCTCAATTTACAACTACCTTTTGAATTTCTTCACTATTTTCTAGTTAAATGTATGTGGAAACTATTCTAGTCACCAGGACCGTATACCAAATGTCTATAATCATCACTTTAATTTTGGATTGGTGTACTAAAATCCAAGCATTTCCACTCAAGAACAACATGCTTGGAATGAATCACGACGCTTGTTCTTCTCCTCTAACGAGTTCATTAAGCCAAGCTGGCTTCCAGTCATACCCCTATGTGCACCTTCTAGCACTCATTAGCATGATCACCATCAAAGACTCGACATCAACACCATCAGCACCATAACATTATCAATACCATGTGCACAATCACCATTATGTTTCCACTCCAAACTATCCAAAGGAGCACCTTTGTTCTCCCCTTCTCATTACCTAGTGACCTCAAAGTAAAGAAGCCCTTTGTGGAATTAATGATAGAACAAAAGTGAAAACAATGATCATATGATTTTATAGTTTGATTTCTTGCATAAGAGTATCTAAAGGGTTGTTGGCCAATTGTAGGGAAGATGAATTCATACAAAGGCATATGACATGGTCCAAGAATGTCTTTAGAATTCATACCTCATATGGGGGTTTCTACAAGTGTGATAAAGGGGAACAAGATCTCCTTCATGCATTTTTTTCACATTATACACCACTTCTGCGACACACATACCAATTGGAATTAATTGGTCTGTTGTGAAAACATCCTAATAAAGAGGCATGAAATTAGAATTATGCACTTGTAACTTAGAAGAAAGTGGTCTAACTCTTGGGTAGAAGAGAAGTTGAAGAAACAAGGATGTTTGTCATTTGTTATCACGAAAGACATTTCAGAGACATGCTTAAATAATACGTTTAAATTACATTTTGTTTCAAATTACTTGAACTAAAATTTAAGTAAATAGTTTTTTCATCAAGAGTATCAATTTATGGAGATGGATTGGTTACACATGTAGTAGCATGTTGCTTCTACAAAAAAAGAGACCATTTCACAAGGTGAAGTTTTCTACACAATGTTAATTTGAGGATTTTCAGTTGCATTATTAGGAAGATCAATGAGTTGTCATTCATACCACTCATTTTTAAGAGGAGAAGGAAAATCATATTTGGTGGTTCTTGTACACAAAACTGATCTTTCCTTTTTCCACTCATTTGAGAAAATGCTTCAAGTTAGATGAAGTGGGTAAGTCTGGGAATTTTTTATTTATGTTTTTAGAGGGATGGATTAAGATTGCTCCACAACAACATGTCTGGGGTTTGACCACAAGGTATGCCTCTGCGTTGAAGGGGGAACGTTTAGTGTCCCTTTAATCACATTGGCATTGAGGAAAGATAACGTTGATGGAAAAGATGTGATGGTTGAAGGCTTGTATGATGTCATGTACCTCTCATTGTTTACCAGTTTTATGTAACTCGACTTAATTTGAGATTTTTGAATCACAAACTAACCCTTCTCTCCTCAATGATCATGTGTCCATAGATTAATCATGCGTAGGCTGTTGATTGAATGTGCGGGTACAAATTAGACAGTTCAACAGACGCTCTTCAGTGTTGTTGCATACTAGATGGTCCTCCTTGGTGGGATTCATTTCAATGAGTTTTAACAAATGGAGCCAGTCGTAATATAAGAAGGGACACGCGTTAAGTAATTGAGAGGGAGTTGTCTAATGGTTATACAGTCCCTTTTCTAGGGACTGTATCACCATTGGGTGTGTAGAAGCCTGAGTATGGTGAAACTAATGAAGGAGAAATGGAGGTTGTACTGATGGTGTACCAATCTCTATTTACCATCTGAAGACCTATTTTACTCTCTTTCCGTCCTCGCACAATTCTGGTAAAATGACAACGTAGATCTCATGTGGGTACTTGCCCTTCTTCATTTCATGAAATGGTCTCCAATGCGTTCAACATGAACATATGAGCATATATTGTAGGGAAGTTGAACGTTCTCGGAACTTTAATGTCCTCGCAGATGACGACACAATGCGTGGATGGAAGAGCTGAATGTGGACAATGCGGTGTTTAATCTGGCGATCAATGTCCTCACAGATGACGACACTTCGCGGCTGATCCCAGTCAACCTTGTTTTGAAAGCTCTTCAAATATCGGTTGCAGCTGGTTGCTCCTCCCTTCTGTATCTGAGCGAACAATCCAGGCCCCTCACGCCCTTCGCTATGCTCTAGTCTGTCGTTTGTGGAGGTCGTTGCGGCTCAGCCCTCGATTCAAGCCAGATCTATTCGATTGGACTTGGATTTGACGGGCCCCACTACGCGAACTATTGAAAGAACGTCAGTGCTGAACGAACCTGCCTTCAATTCGTGAACACGGTCATTCCAAAGGTCATTTTTCCAGTCACCTATTCTAGTAATTAAGATGATTTCAAGGCCCTTAAAATTCTCACTGTATTTTTATTTTCCTTATCATTGTGGCTCTACTTCTTTATTTCTTGGAGCGTGCTAGAAGGTTAATATTTATCCTTTCATGTCCATTTCTGAACCTATCAATATTAAGAATGGCTTTAGCAGTTAACCGAGTGCTTACGGGGCTTCTTTTGTCAATATCGCTCGCCCGTGTGATCCTTTTTCCGTCGGCCGTCTTCATGGCCACATTTGAAAGGAGGAGCCGGCGTGCACTTGAATATGGCTAAAATAGTAAGGGAGGCTGCGGAGCGCAGTCAATTATGGCCAAATCTGAGAGCGAGCGACAATTTATGGCCAATATGGTTGAGGACTCCGAGTTGCGGTCAGTTTTGGAAGGATCCTAAAAACAAAGCCAAACGAGAAAATGACCCATTCTAAATCGACGAGCGTCCAGGATCACACAAGACTTGCGAACGCGATTCGGTTAGGCCAATGCTTTTTTTTTTGGCAGACGCCATAGAGGTGGAAACCTACACCTGCACCTTTCAGAGGGAACTTTACAGGCAAGCTGTTGTTCCACGTGGGGGAGGCCACGTGAGGGGAGGTACCCAGAGAGTGTTTGCTCTCAGGGTTATGTGGGAGTAGCACCCACTAAAATCACCCCTATCGAGAGGGTCGTAACACTCTCGGCGACAATGGTGAGGGGTAAAATCACCTTAGAGGTGTCCCCTGCTCAGGGGTTATGTTTCATAATTTTCTTAGCATATTATTTGACAGGGCAAAGATTTTTGTGCCAGGGTCCCATATGATTAAGCCTGACGAGTTGAGATGAGTGATGATTTTTGCTACTCGTTGTGGGGATTGAGAGCGGAGATACAATATGGCTTGCGAAGGGACTGACTCAGCAAAAGCCTGTATGTGTGGTTTGATAGGGACGTTGGGATGGGATATGGCTTCGCAACAGTGAAGCCAAATCTGTTGTAGAAAAGAGCTGAGGGTTAATGCCCACAGGGGATAGTTCTTTTTCTGGCGTGGGGTGTAGAAAAGGAGGTCTAAGCCAGTTAGTTCCTTGCGGGAGAAGTAACGCTGAGTAAGCCAGCTTAGGATTCTTACCCCGAGTTGAATGCGTGGGCATTCAAGGAAGCAATGAAGAATGGTTTCTTCTTGATTGTAGCAAGGGTAGGTCCCTGAGTTGGGAAGGAAGTGATATCTTCTTCTGACTTAGATAAAGCGTAGAAGTAGATGTAAGGTGAAGTCACGGGTTTTGAGGGGTAGTATGCGGTGGTTGAAAAGCAAGGTGACCTTCTTCTAGTCTAGCGGGTGAGAAGTTTGCTGGGACCACTTCAAGATCGGTGAGGGGAACGTATTTGGAGCATGTAGAATTTTGAGGAGGGTTTTGGTTGGGGGCAAGGGTTGGTTCATTAAGTTAAAGCGGTGGACTGGGTAAAGGGTGGTTCCTGCATGTGTGACATAGGTGTTTTGGTGGATTATGACCGGAACTGCAGCTACTATGGGGAGGTGGGCACATAGGAGGCGTGGATGGGGGGTGACAGCCCTGGGATCCGGGTCTACTTGGAGTACTCTGCATTTTAAAAAGGTGGAGTGGATTTCAACAGGGGAGTAAATTTCGGTTGGATGGGTGACGAGAGGGTCACGCATAAGGAAGTGGGTGGAGAGGGATAGAAGGTTGTCAGCGGTTGGAGGTGTCGCTAGAACTTGTCTCCAGTTTGGTGGGAGCACTCTGTAGATCTTATTCAGAAGACGTAGTTGAGAGGGGGTATAATGTGCTGATATTAGTTCCGCATTTGAGTTTATACGTAATGAGGAAGGATTCAGTTGGTAAGATGCCAAATAGAGCTTGTGATGGACGATGAAACCACCTATTAAAGGAAAGTGGTTCCGCGAGGAGGTCGTCATGGCAGAGTAGTGGACGAAGTATTGTAGGTTTTGTATCAAGAAAGGCACGGGCATAGTGACACCACCTGTCAGATAGTTGTTGGGTGATTGTGCAAGGGAGGTGAGAGAGTGTGAAAAGGTGGCCATCAAAAGGGAAGGATTGTGAGGTTAATGAATGGAGCTTCCATTGACAAAGGGGGGGGCAAGGAGGGAGTACACCCATTCTGCATGGAGTGCTTTGCTTTTGAGGATGGGGTGGACAAGTCCGAGCCCACCATCATAAGGTGTGGTGGTCGCAGTTGTAAGTGAGAAGATCTTGAGTGATGTGTTTGCGTTACGCTTGTGTGAAGAATGGGATGAGAGAAAGGAGGTGAATTTTTTTGGAAGGAGCTTGCACCAATGAGGTGGGGGAGGGACAACATCAGCATGGTAGAGGTACTTGGGTTGGAGGTACGAGTTGGCTAGTGAGACTTTGGCTCTAACTGTTGGGTACATTGTTCCATTTTTAGATGCCCTGGTTGAGCGCTTGGATAAGTCCGTTCCAAGTGAGAAATGGATCGTAGGATGGGAAGAACTGGATGCCGAGCACCCACTGAGTCTGTGTAGGATCAAGACGTGGGAAGAGGGGAGGTTCCAAGGGATCAGGTGGGGCAAGTGGAGCATATCGAGATTTTCCCATGTTGAGATGAAGACCCGTAATCTTGGCACAGTTTTGTAGAAGAGAGATGGCCAGGGTAACTTCTTTGGCCTAATTAACAAACAAGAAGAACATAATGGTTAGGCCAATGCTTTAGATAACGGGGGCTTGTGTTCAGAAACGCTTGCGGTGGCGCTAAAATGAAGAACCTATGAACAATCGGCCGTACCCCTCAGTTGGCTTCGAGACCGCATTGGCAGCGAGGCCAAGCGATGCCATGTTCCCGGGGACAATGCAAATAGTGCCATGCGGTGTTCGGATAGCTGCAAAAGCGGATTTCACAACGACGCGGATCCCTACCTTGACAATCATTGCCAACGTACTCAACTTGTTAATGAACAGTGATGACATCCAAGCATGGTCTTCCGGAAAAACCAGTTTCTTTGGAATGCAAGCGAGGCAGTGAAGTCCTAATCCGCGTCAGCGAACAGCGACCAAGCGTAGATGCACGTCTTTTAACTTTCAGGACTTAAAGCGCATCAGCAATCCGCCGCACCGCAGTCTCGCGAACCAGGTGACGTATTAGGGTACTTCAGAAGGGAAACTCAAGTGGACTCTTGACCGAGGACTGTTGAGGATAGGACAAACGTGCGCTAGCGAGAGAGGACAAGCCTTTCCTGTCTGTACAGTTGTCCTTTTTGTCCGAATAGGCGTTTTTCTTCAGGAGAAAGAATCAGCGCTCAAGGACAAAACACCAAATGAGTGCAACAATTCACACAGCCGGAACTGAGAACGACTTGATCCGGTTTTCTTTTTGTTAACCACTGGTTGCACGTTTCTAAGGTGGGAAACGAAGGGAGCGATCACTTCAGGAAGGAAATCACCTGGTAATGAAACCTGGCTTCATTTATAAGCGTTTAAATTTAAATTGAAGATGGAAAGAACAATTTTATGAATGAATAATTGTTTACATTGAAATATTTCATTACTTGTGAAATGATTTTGCTAAAAACCTATGGAGACATTTCAACACTATTTTAATCGTTATATTATCCAAGTTTTTGCTTAATATTCTACTTTTGAACTATTCATATGTTATATAACGAATATTAAATGGAGAATGAATGAAAAAGTGTTGTCCATTTTACCTTTGTCATAAACACATACAACATTGACATTCTTATGACATTGCTCCATATCCTCTACTAGGAAACTCACAACAAAACTAGTATAAAAAAATAAATCTACATGCCTAATCGTACAATTTCATATGNCGGTTACTTTTGGTCCGTGTCAACATTAGTTGGCAGGTGTATCCTTTTCTGAACGTTCGAGTGTCGTTTAGCGCT
Organism: Penium margaritaceum; assembly: GCA_023375785.1. NCBI lineage: Eukaryota > Viridiplantae > Streptophyta > Zygnematophyceae > Desmidiales > Peniaceae > Penium > Penium margaritaceum. The sequence goes on from SZWC01014422.1 coordinate 64,795, forward strand.
TCATCTTTTGAGTGAAAAGTCCGCATCTACGTTCGCTCG
>SZWC01014423.1:18649-44679 GCA_023375785.1 Penium margaritaceum
GATGCATGTCGTTGTGTACATAATGAGCCCCTTTCGTGAAGTGTCTGCAAGCGCTTCGTCTCAGCTCCATTGCCTGTGCCTGTGGCTTTGACTTGTCTCTTTCCTTCCATCAGTGATTTCTTCGGAAGAAGGTTCTTAGTGGTGGGTGACTACCTCAGAACCAGAGTGTGCAATAAGTGAATTGTAACGCCGAGGAGTGGAGGTCAGCCTTTGACAGCAACTTCGCGCGGTGACTCGGGTGAAGGAACACAATCTTTGATGGATGTGAAGGAATGAAGGAAGTCCCTCAGCAACTGTTTTTGGCAAGTGCACCTTGTTTGAGACATGACGCGATAGACAATGGGAGATGTGAAGTGATAACAAAGCTGTGCTTCAGAACATTAGAGTTATAGGAGGAATGGGCGAGTAGGAGAGATGGCCACTCCCCAACTCTCAAACAAGCGCGCATGCATCATCGCAACGCATCTGCTAGGTTTGTGGAAAACATCGACAAAACGTACGAGCTCCTAAACTATGATGAGTTAGGTCTTAACAACCATACAAGTTGCTCGGTTGTTGGAATACCCTACTACCGCAATTATTCGGAAGCATTTTTGCGAAGGTGTTTTTAGTTTTATTTTTTCGACCAACCGGGACCGAGTTTTGTACCGTTACAGAAGTGCCCTCAAGCAGTTCACTCCCACTAATATTCGAAGTTAACCGGCCGTGTCATGTCCTCATGCGCCCAAATCGCGATTTGCGTTCGGTCGTCCCAATTTGCTTGCTTGAACTCGAGCAAGCATATCAACGGTCGAAGCCGCGTGGACTTTATCGACGTCCACGCGACGTCCGCGCTTTGTGGGGGCGTTACCCTCAAGCACGAAACGAAGGGCAACGGACTCCACAAGCAATTGAGCGACGGTCAATGACCGTCGCTGTTTTCGCCGCCGGCGAAACTGGAGGGTCAAACTGACCCTCGCAAAATTTTTTTCCCGGATTAATTCGAAGCCCATGGAGGACTAATTTACTACCGTTACAGAAGTACCGAGGAGGAGTAAATGACCGTCTTTGGAAATGATAATAATTCATTTCCTTCCGAATAACTGCGGTAATACAGTAATAACCAGAAACAAGAGGCGGTTGCTACATGCAAAGTGTGCCTAGGGTTACATAGTGACCTACCAAAAGATGGACTGTTATTGTACTCTTGAGAGATATCGATAAAACATGCTTTCCAAGAAGTTTATTGACCAGCTCTTCTGGAAAGTATTGCAGTCTCCCAAAGATCTTCTTATTCTACTGTTGGAATTTACTCAACGGCTTGGGACTTCCTCCTACTTGTGGATACTGCATGCACATTCACATGTACATGTACATGTACATGTACATCCACATCCACATCTACACATACATACATATGATACATATATATCTACATGTGCATTTAAATTTATATCTACATCTACATCGGCATCTATATCATGTACATGCTCATTTTCATCTACATGTGCATCTACATGTACATACACATATACATATGCACCTAAATCCACATGCACACATGAATTTGTACCTATACGGATATTTACCGTATTAATGCAATGATTCGGAAGGAAATGATTTATGATCATTTCCAAAGACGGTCATTTACTCCTCCTGGGTACTTCTGTAACGGTTGTAAAATAGTCCTCCATGGGCTTCGAATTAATGCAGAAAAAACACTTCGAGGGTAAGTTCGCATTTCGCCAGCGGCGAAAACTGGGACGGTCATTGACCGTCGCTCGATCGAGCGCAAGCGCGCTGTGACCGCGAGTCGGTCACAGCGCGAATATTAACCCAATTCCTAGCGACAAAGCCAAAAATCCTACCTCCGGCTTTGTTAAGACAGGAATTGCTCCAAGAATATGTTGCTTTTAACCGTTTCATTCTGAAACCAAACGGTAAACCCTTTGGACTGGACAAAAGGGAGCATTTTCTGCTTGAAAGAGAATATCAACTCAAACATATTCTTCATCAACAACTCTCTTTTCCCCACTGGGAAAACAGTACAAGAAAAGAACGTCATANCCCCCTCCCTCCGTCCCTGCCTCCCTCCCTTCTTGCCACCTCCCACCCTATACTTTCCTTCTCTACTACCTCAACCGGTGTCTTGCGCAGCAGTAGGAGCCAAAAAAGCCACATGCATGATTGCCCTGCTGCCGATGGCTTCTTTAGCTTTGCCTTACTCAAGTTCTGATGACCAACACATGGGCCGGCCAAGTTTCGTCCTATGCCTCCGACTGTCAGCTAGCCAGCCAACCAGCTGTGAAATGCTGCAGCAACTGTGTGAGCCCGCAACAGTGTCTGTGGCGATGAGGAACCTGAGACGGGCATACACAAGGGCACGTGCGCACACACGATGACACATGGGCACACATGAGAGCGCGTGGGCACACACAGCTTGCGACCTGTTGTGAAAAGCAAAGGATTCAAAGGATAGCGCCACAACCAGTCGTCGCAAAATGCCGCAAAACTCCTTTGACTCTGTTTGCTTGGCAGGTTGATGACCGATCTGGTGATTGACCACTCTGAGTACCCTCCCCTGTACATTTTTTTTTGGCTTGGTGGTTGGTAGTTGGTGGTTGAAGGTCGATGGTTGGTGCTTTTCTGAAGTCACCGCTTCCTACCACCGCTGCTCATGGCCGCTGGTTCTTTGCTTCTGCTTCTGCTTCTGCTTTGGCTGCTGCTTCTTCCTTCGTCCCAGGAGATGGCAAGGTTGAAGGAGAGTTTCGCGAATCTGCAAAATCACAATTTGAAGCTCGTCGAAATGGTGAGCCAAATACCCCTCATGGAAACTGAAACCGCTCCTGCCCTGTGGCTGACTGCTCCCGTCTCGCGTGCTGTGGATGAGGAGGAGGCTGCAACAAGGACAAGATGGCTCGTGACATGGCATGGCAGCACGCAACCCCATCCTCTCGGCGCCTTTGCGGCCTCGTGATGATTTTTGCCTCTTCTGCTTTTGACCGTGGGCTTGACCTGGCACTGCACCAGCCTCATCGCATGCACTGCACTGACCCAGCCCCACTGTGCCACGACCCTCACACCCTGACCAAGGCACCACCACTGGGCCTGTCCTGACCCCTTGGACACCTCCCAACGCCCACCCCTTCCTTTACTTCAACGTTTTCATCTCCTCTTCTGTTGCAGGTGAGGGGAGCTGGGTTGGACCCAGCAGCATACCCTCTCACGCCAGAAGAAGCAAATCTTGCGCAGGCCTCTGCTGCCGCAGCAGCCCAGCAGGGAGCAGCAGCAGCAGCAGCAGCAGCAGAAGGACATCCAGCGGTGCCCTTTGGCATGCGCATGCTGCCGAACGCAGCAGCAGCAGCAGCGGGAGCCGGAGGGGGCGGGCCGATGGGCATGGCCTCTTTAAGCNGAATATTAACCCAATTCCTAGCGACAAAGCCAAAAATCCTACCTCCGGCTTTGTTAAGACAGGAATTGCTCCAAGAATATGTTGCTTTTAACCGTTTCATTCTGAAACCAAACGGTAAACCCTTTGGACTGGACAAAAGGGAGCATTTTCTGCTTGAAAGAGAATATCAACTCAAACATATTCTTCATCAACAACTCTCTTTTCCCCACTGGGAAAACAGTACAAGAAAAGAACGTCATAAATAAGGTCAAACGCGCAGTCCCACAAGAATGGATAGACATAATCCTCCAGAGGAAAAAAGACAATTCCTCTATACACGAATTTTGGTGTATCACATCGTACACAAACAACCCGCCAGTTTTCATCTACAAGCTTCAACCTACAGATGACGGATACATTGCGTTCACCTTCACAGTCACACCAAACCTTAACATCGAACCCACTGATTTCGCGGCCACTCCAATCCACGATTTAAGCATTTGGACACCGGTACACACCAAGGACAACAAATTTCTCGGCCACTGCAATAATGTCTCTATACCATCATGGCGTATTGACCTCCCCAAAACCCCGAAGCTTATGGAAATCTACCACATACTCCTTGAACAGATCATTAAACCCGTCACCTACCGGGAAAAGTGGGCACAAGAAGGTGTTCCAGAACCCAATGACAAGGCCCTACAAGGAATCCTATACTCGAAAATCATCCCAGCAAAGCCTAAAGACACCCTTCTCAAAATCCTCATTCGCAGCATCCAAGTACGATTCAGGCTACGCTTCTTTTCCTACCCTTTTGAAATCATTTGCCCCCTGTGCGGCTTACACAGTGAAGACATCGGCCACGCCTTTGAACAATGTCCAAAACTCCAAAACGTCCTACACAAACTGAAACAAAGTTTCTCCCTAATGTGCCAAGAACAGGCAACCACAGTCTTTCTTTTCCAACACCACCACCAGAATTTTAAATGGTGGCAACTACTACAAGCAATCACCTTNAAAAAAAGAAGAACCGCGAGTCGGTCATGAGCCCTTGCGCGGACGTCGCGTGGACGTCGATAAAGTCCACGCGATGCCGGCCGTCGATTTGCTTGCTCGAGTTCGAGCAAACTTCCGACGTCCGAACGTTATCGCGATTTTGACACATGAGGACATGACACGGCCGGGTGACTTCGAATTTAACTGAAGGTGAACTGCTTCAGGGCACTTCTGTACCGGTACATAACTCGGTCCCGGTTGGTCGAAAAATGAAAACCAATAACACCTTCGCAAAAACGCTTCCGAATGACTGCGGTGGAACGGTATATCTTCAAATTCATCTAAATTGACATCTACATCTTCATGTACATCTATGTCTATGTCTATATGTTCTGACCTACATATCCTTATATACAAACATGTATGCATACATGTATACATGTATGTACGTATGTATATATATGTATATGGTAGCAAGAGGGCCAGTTCGGCCCTCCCGCCTTGCAAAAGCGAGGGGGTGGCTTGCAACCACTCCTCGCTATAGCTGGTTCGCCGGTGGCCGGCCACTTGCTGGCCGCCGGCCAGCTGGCGACCGGCCGGCTGGATGGCCAACAGCCGTTCAGGTGACCGGCCAGCCACCCGCCGGCCAGCCACCAGCCACCGATTGAGCTGATGGTTCGGCAGGCAATTGAGAGGCAACGAGGGCCTCAAGGGCGAGGCCCGTGGCCTCGTGCCCTCGCCCTCACTCCCCCTCCTTGCCAGTGAGAGCGAGAAGGACAAGGGTTAGAGCGAGCGAGCGATAGCGAGAGATGCGCGATAAGGTCAGTGCAAAATCGTCAAAGGTGTCTTGCACACGACAGTTTTGCACCGACGCGTGAAAAATGAAACTGAAGTTACAAGATGCAAGCTCACAAGTTCTAGATAATCCCCCCTCTCGTTTCGGACCCAGAAGATGGGGGTGAGATTAAAGCAGAAATGCACCCTGGAGACTCAGAATATTCAATTCTCTGTGCACAAGTCGTTGATGACAATTTCCCCCAGAGTGACGCCATTCATGCGCAGAAGCGCAAGCACAGAGGCCCAGGCGCGGAGTCACAGGCGTGGAGGCGCAGGCGCAGAGGCGGAGGCGCAGAGGCACAGACGTGGAGGCGCATGCGTGGAGGCGCAGGCGCAGAGGTGCAGGCACGGAGGTGCAGGAGCAAAGGCACAGGCACAGAGGCGTAGGTGCGGACGTACAGGTGGAAAGGCACTGGTGCAGAGGCGCAAGTGTAGAAGTGCAGACCAAGAGATGTAGGCGCAGAGGCTCTAGCAAAAAGGAGGTGCACGCAAAGACGATGAGGCGCAAAGCCACAGGCGCAGAGGCGTGGACGCGTAAGCGCGGGTGCGGAGGCGCGAACGCGGAGGTGGGGGAGTGAAGGCACGGGCGCGGAGGCGCAGGCACGGAGGTGCGGGCACAGATGCGTGGACGCGGAGGCAGGGACGCGGAGACGCGGGCGCGGAGGCGCGGGCGTGGAGGCAAGTACACGGAGGCATGGATGGAGAGACGCGGGCGGGGCGGCACGAGCGACGAGGCGCGGGCTCGGAGTCACTGGTGTGGAGGCGCGGGCACGGAGGCGCAGATGCAGAGGCGTGGGTGCGAAGGCGTTGGTGCAGACGCGTTGGCACGGAGGCATGGATACGGAGGCGCGGGCGCAGAGGCGCGGACGCGAAGGCGTGGGTGCGGAGGTACTGGAGCGGAGGAACAGGCATGGAGGCACAGGCGCGGAGGCGCAGGTGTAGAGGTGCAAGTGCGGAGGTGCAGGCGCGGAGGCGCAGGCGTAGAGATGCATGCATGGGAGTGCAGGATTAGAGGCACAAGCACAAAGGCGCAGGTGCGGATGTACAGGCGCAAAGGCACTGGTGCAGAGGAACAGACCAAGAGGTGTAGGCGCAGAGGTGCAGGCAAAGAGGAGAAGGCTCAGGCAAGAAGGAGGAGGTGCAGGCAAAGAGGTGGAGGCGCAGAGGAGCCGGTGCGGAGGCGCATGTGCAGAGGCGTCGGCGCGGAGGCGTAGGCGCAGAGGAGCAGGCACGGAGGCACAGGCGCGAAGGTGCAAGTGCAGAGCTACAGGCGCGGAGGCGTACGCACGGAGGCGCAGGCGCGAAGGCAAGGCGGAGGCGCTGGCGTGGAGGCGCAGGTGCGGGGGCGCAAGCGCGGAGGCGCAGGCGTGGAGGCGTAGGCATGGAGGCGCAGGCGTGGAGGCGCAGGCACGGAGGCACAAATGCGGAGGCGCAGGCGTGGAGGCGTAGGCCTGGATGCGGAGATGAGAAGGCGCTGGCGCAGAGGCGCAGGTGAAGAGGCACACGCGTAGAGGCGCAATCGAAGAGGAGGAGGCTCAGGCAAAAAGGAGGAGGTGCAGGCGAAGAGCAGGAGGCGTAGAGGCGCACACACAGAGGTGCAGGCGCAGAGGCCCAGGCGCGGAGGCGTAGGCACAAAGGCGCAGGCGTGGGGATGCAGGCACGGGGCGGTTGTGCGGAATTGCTAGCGTGGAGGCGCAGGCGCGGAGACACATGCGCGAAGGCGCAGGTGTGGAGGCGCAAGCGAGGAGGCGTAGTCGCGGAGGTATAGCTGTGGAGGCGCAGGCATGGAGGCACACGCACGGAGGTGCAGTGGTGCAGGCGCAAATGCACATATGCACAAGTGCAGGCGCGGATGTGCAGAACGAAGAGGAGGAGGATCAGGTGAAAAGGAGGAGGTACAGGCGAAGAGGAGGAGGCGCAAAGGCACAAGCGCAGAGGCACAGGTGCGGAGGCGCATGCGTGGAGAGGTAGGCGTGGAGGCGCAGGCGCGGAGGCACAGGCGCAGTGGCACAGGTGCGGAGGCATAGGCATGGAGACACAGGCGGGCAGACGCAGGCGCACAGACGTAGGCGCGCAGGTGCAGGCACAGAGGCACATGCGCGGAGGAGCAGGCGTGGAGGCGTAGGCGTGGAGGCACAGGCACGGAGGCGAAGGTTGGGAGGCGCAGGTGCGGAGGCGCAGGCGCGAAGGCGCAGGTGCAGAGGGTCAAGCATGGAGGTACAGGCGCTGAGACGCAGGCGCAGAGGCGCAGGCGCAGATGCGTAGGTGGAGAGGTGCAGGCACGGAGGCTGAGGAGTAGAGGGGCAGGCACGGAGGCGCAGGTGCAGATGCGCATACAAAGAGGAGGAGGCTCAGGTGAAAAGGAGGAGGTGCAGGCCTAGAGGAGGAGGCACAGACGTTCAGGCACAGAGGCGCCGGCGCGGAGGCGTAGGCTTGGATGCCCAGGCATGGACGCACAGGCGCGGAGGCGCAGGCGCGAAGGCGCAGGCCCGGAGGTGCAGCTACGGAGGCGCAGGCGTGGAGGCACACGCACGGAGGTGTAGTGGTGTAGGCGCGAATGCGTAGGCTCGGATGCGCAGGCGCAGGCGCGGATGCGCAGGCGCAAAGGCGTACTTGCGCAGGTGCAGGCGTAAAGGTGCAGGCAAAGAGGAGGAGGATCAGGTGAAATGGAGGAGGTGCACGCAAAGAGGAGGAGGCGCAGAGGCATAGGCGCAGAGGCACAGGCGCGGAGAGGTAGGCGCGGAGGTGCAGGCGCAGAGGCGCAGACGCGGAGGTGTAGGCGTGGAGGCACAGGCGTGCAGGCACAGGCGCGCAAGTGTTGGCGTGCAGGTGCAGGCACGGAGGCACATGCACGGAGAAGCAGGGGTGGAGGCGCAGGCGTGGAGGCATAGGCGCGGAGGCGGAGGTTTGGAGGCACAGGTGCGGAGGCGCAGGCGCAAAGGTGCAGGTGCAGAGAGTTAAGCTTGGAGGTGCAGGCATTGAGACGCAGGCGCGAAGGCACAGGCGCGGATGCGTGGGCGCAGAGGTGCATGCACAGAGGCGCAGGAGTAGAGGCGGAGGCACAGAGGCGCAGGCACAGATGTGCAGGCGCAAAGGCACTGGCACAGAGGCACAGGCGCAGAGGCACAGGCGAAGAGGCACAGGTGCAGATGCGTAGGCAAAGAGGAGGAGGCTCAGGCAAAAAGGATGAGTTGTGGGCAAAGAGGTGAAGGCGCAGAGGTGCAGGTGCAGAGGCGCATGCGTGGAGGCAAAGGCGTAGAGGTGCAGGCGCAGAGGTGTAGGCGCGGAGGCGCAGGTGCAGAGACCTAGGCACGGAGGCATAGAGGTAGAGGCGCAGGCGCGGAGACGTAGGCGGGGAGGTGTAGGCACGGAGGTGCATGTGCGGATGCGCACTTGCGAAGGCGTAGGTAAGGAGGTGCAAGCGTGGAGGCCCGAGAGCGGAGGCATAGGCGCGGAGGCGCAGGCGCGGAGGCACAGGCGTGGAGGTGCGGGCAAGGAGGCGTAGGTGTAGAGGTGCGGGCGCGGAGGCGCGGGCTTAGAGGCGCGGGCATGGAGGAGCAGGCGCGGAGGCACGGGCACGAAGGCGGGGGCGCGAAGGCACGGGCGCGGAGGCGCGGGCGCGGAGACGCAGGCGCGGAGGCGCGGGCGTGAAGGTGCGGATGCGGAGGCGCAGGCACAGAGGCGCGGGCGTGGAGGCGTTGATGCGGAGGCGTGGGCACGGAGGTGTGGACGTGAAGGCGCGGGCATGGAGGCGCGGGCTTGGAGGCACGGGCGCGGAGGCACGGGTGCAGAGGTGCGGACGCGGAGGCGTGGGCGCGGAGGCGCGAGCGCGGAGACGCGGGCACGGAGGCGCGGGTGCCTCCGTGCACGCGTGAAGGCGCGGGCATGGAGAGGGCAAGGCTCATCGGCAAGTGTTTCCCAAATTGTCAACAAAAAGGAAAACTCCACTTGAACTTGTCCACGCTGACCTGACAGGATCCATGCCGATCCCATCAGTTCAGTATGGGTCCCAATATGTGCTGACATTGACAGATGATTACAGCATGTTTCGCCGGGCTTTCCTGCTTAAAACCAAAGCGGACACCCAACAGGCAATCAAAAAACTGATTGTGCTCGTAGTGAGCCAAACCAAATGCAAGTTGTTGAAACTGCGTACAGACCGTGGGGGTGAATTCATGGGTGCGCTCAAAGCAAAGGGCATTGAAAACCAGACCACTGCCCCTGCACACCCCAACAGATTGGAGTGGCAGAGCGATGGCATCGTACTCTTGGTGATGCTCTACGCATGCTACTGACTGAGTCAGATCTATCGTTTGGCTTTTGGAAAGAAGTAGTAAAGTATGTCACTTGGGTATGGAACCGTGTCGCACAAGGTCCATTGCCCAAGGCTGTTACACCCTGAGAACGGTGGTTCAAAGAAAAGGTAGACCTCCGTCCCACTAGGGTGTGGAGTACAATGGCCTGGGAATGGCTTGCACAGCCACAACGCAAAAACAAAATCAGTCCACGCAGCCGCTGGTGCGTGTTTGTGGGAGTCTTACATGCCTCCAAGGCATGGCATTTTTGGGATCCTACGAGTCACTGATTTCTAGAAAGTCGGGATGCATCCTTCTAGGAACACATGCCCTACAGGCTCTTTCGCACCCTGCGACATGTCCCCAATCTCACAACTCCTGAACACTACTCGCCCTACGTGAATGTGCCCGTGTTTGTTCTAGGTGAGGGAACACCAACCCCTAAACCTTCATAGAAGGAGGGAGAGAAAGGTGACCCAATCCCTCCTGATCTATTGACCCCCACGGACCTGACCAGTACAGAGTCGAGTCCACCGCACTCACCTCCTGGACTGTCATTTCACCACCAACCAAGTGACTCAAAGAAGGATGTGACATCGTCGCCAGAGCCTGTGCGACCGTCCCTGCGAGACATTCTACAAGTAAACTATAGGCAGTTCTACCACACAGTTGGTCCCACAAAGATTGACTCTACGCTGGTGGAGCCACTGACAGTCACTGAGGCAAGGGGGCGCACTAACGCTACAGAATGGGAAAAGGCCATGGAAACTGAGATTAATGCTCTACTTGAACACAAAGTGTTTCAAATGATCTCCTTGCCACCCGGTCAAAAAGCCATTGATGCGAAGTGGGTGTTCAAGTTAAAACGGAATTTGGCAGGTCTGATTGAAAATACAAGGCACGCCTCTTGGCCAAGGGGCCAAGACTTCACAGACACCTATGTCCCTGTAGGCAAGTACAACACCAGCGAGCACTGCTAGGCATCGCTGCTCCTGAAGACTGGGAGATACATCATAGTTGCTTGACATATAGCAACACCTCTGGTTGCTATATGTCAAGCAACCAGAGGAGTTTGAGGATGGGACTGATCGTGTGTGGATACTGCTGAAAGCCCTATACGGACTGAAGCAGGCACCCAGGTGCTGGAACAAAGAAATCAGCCACACATTAGAAACTGGTGGGTTCACTCCAAGTGTCTGCAATCCCTCTCTCTTCCTACGCCGGGAGGACAATGTGCCTGCCGCAGTGCTTGTACATGTCGATGACCTTCTCATATTGTCTCCCTCACTTTCCCACATCACATGGACCAAAGCACTTCTCACTCAACACTACAACATGACTGACTTGGGTGAAACACACAACTTCTTGGGCATGACCATCACAAGAGACAGAAGAGCACGCACACTAGCGCTGCATCAAGGACGGTTCACAACACACCTCTTCATATGCTTCCAACATCTCGTGCAACATGTACCACAAAAGGACTCTCCCATGAGTCCTGACGTCTATACTCATCTCCTTGATGCACGGAACACAGACTACAGATCCGAAAGCGACCCCACATTATACAGACAGGTCACTGGCAGTCTGTCATATCTGGCATTCACAACACATTCCGACATCTCTTGTGCTGTCAATGTATTAGCCCAATTCAGTCAGCAGCCTCGCAGCACGCATCACAAAGCCTTGCTGAAGTTGCTTTGCTATGTACTAGACACTACCGGCTCTGCCCTCGTCTTTTCACCTACATCAAATCCGATGCTGGATGGGTACTGAGACAGTGACTATGCGGGTGAGAGTGGGGATCGCCGTCAGGACGGGTATGTATTTCATGTGTGGGGTACGGCTGTGTCATGGTGTACTGCAAAGCAGTATTCTGTGGCTTGCAGTGTGCCTGAGACGGAGTATATGGCATTGGACGAAGCAGCCAGCGATCTCCACCCCGTAGGCTTGTGTCTCGTCCTTTCGTCACGCCATGGCGTTGTGCTTGGCCACTAGGTTAACCCAACCGTAGCTTCCTGGAAATGGAACAATTTGACATGCCAACGGTTCCAATGGATTCGCAACGGAAAACTCAGTTGTACGGATTTCTATGGAGTTGTACGGAGTTTTACGGAGTTGTAGCGATTTGTACAGACTTGTACAAAGTTGTGCAGAATTGTACTCAGTCGTACGGAGTTGCACGGAGTTGTAAAAAGTTGTACAAATGTGCACAGAGTTTTGCGAAGCTATACAAAGCCGTACGGAGCTTTAGGAATTTATACTGAGCTGTACAGAGTTGTACGGAGTTGTACGGAGTTGTATGGAGGTGTACGGAGTTGTACAGAGTTGTACGGAGTTGTACGAAGTTATACGAAGTTGTACCATGTTGTAGCGAGCTGTAGGGAGTAATACGGAGTTGTACGGAGTTGTACGAAGTTACATGGAGTTGTACAGAGTTGGACAGAGGTGTACAGAGCTGTACGGATTTGTACTGAGTTGTACGGAGTTGTACGGAGTTGTATAGATTTGTACGGAGTTGGACTACGTTGTAAAGAATGTACGGAGCTGTAGTAAAGTGTACAGAGTTATACGGAATTGTACACAATAATACAAAATTTGTACAGAAATTTGCTGAGTGCAACAGAATTGTATGGAGTTGTACGAAATTGTACGGAGATTTGTACTGATTTGTACTGAGTTGTACGGAGTTGTACGGAGTTGTACGGAATTGTACAGAGCTGTACAAAGTTGTATGGAGTTGTATGGAGTTTGACAGAACTATACAGAGTTATACAGAGTTGTAGGGAACTTTACAGAGCTGTTCAGAGTTGTACAAAGTTGTACAGAGTTGTACGGAGTTCTACAGAGTTGTATGGAGTTGTATGGAGGTCTAGTGATTTGCACAGAGCTTTACGGAGTTTAATGGAGTTGTATGGAGTTACACAGAGCCGTATGGAGTTGTACGGAGTTGAATGGAGTTGTACAAAACTGTACAGAGTTGTACGGAGTTCTATGGAGTTGTACATAGTTTTACGGAGTTGTACGGAGTTGTAAAGAGTTGTATGGAGGTATACAGAGTTGAAGCGAGTTGTAGCAAGTTGTACAAAGTTGTATGATGTTGTACGGAGTTGTACAGAGTTGCACACAGTTGTATCAAATTGGACAAATGGTAGGGAGTTAAACAGAGTTGTGCGGAGTAGTACAGAGCCATATGGGGTTGTACATAGTTACACAGAGTTGTACGGAGTTGTACAAAGTAGTACGGAAGTATAGAGATTTTTACAGAGTTGTACGGAGTTGTACACAATCGTACGGAGTTGTACGGAGTTGTATGGACTTGTACAGAGTTGTAGTGATTTGTACAGAGTTGTACAGAGTTATGCGGAGTTGTACAGAGTTGTATAGAATCTTACGGAGTTGTAGAGGGTTGTACAGAGTTATGCAAAGTTGTATGGAGTTTTTTGGAGGTGTATGGAAATGCAAGGAGTAGTACGGAGTCATACGGAGTCAAAGAGAATTGTAGGGAGTTGTAGGGGGTTGCACGGAGATGTACGGAGTTGTACAGAGTTGTACAGAAATGTACGGAGTTGTACGATACTATACAGAGCTATACAAAACTGTATGGAAATGTACGGAGTTGTACAGTATTGTACGGAGTTGTAGAGAGTTGTACAGAGCTGTACGGAATTACACAGAGTTGTTCGGAGTTTTACACAGTTGTACATAATTGTATAGAGGTTTACAGAGTTTTACGGATTTTGTGGAGTTGTACGGAGTGGCAAGGAGTTAGAGGGAGTTGTAGGGAGTTGTAGGGAGTTTTACGGTATTGTACAGAGTTGTACGGATTTGTATGCATTTATAACAAGTTGTACAAAACTTGTACGCAGTAGTATGGATGTGTACAGAGATGTATGGAGTTGTACCGAGTTGTACAGAGTTGTATAGAGCTGTACGGAGTTGTCTGGAGTTGTACGGAATTGTACGGAGTTGTAGAGAGTTGTACAGAGTTGTACAGAGCTGTACGCAGTTGTACGGAGTTGTACGGAGTTGTACGGAGTTGTAGCGAGTTGAAGTGAGCTGTAAGGAGTTGTATTAAAACGTTAAGAGTTGTATGGAGCTGTACTGAGTAGGACGGAGTTGTACGGAGTTGTACGGAATTGCACGGAGTTGTACGGAGTTGTACGGAGCTGTATGGAGTTGTACGGAGTTGTACGGATTTTAAGCAAGTTGTACAAGGTTGTACATAGTTGTACAGAGTTATACGGAGTTATACGGAGTTGTACAAAGCTGTACAGATGAGTACGGAGTTATAGTGATTTATGTGGAGTTTTACGGTGTTGTACGAAAGTTTATGGAGTTGTACGGATTTGTACCGAGTTGTACAGAGTTGTACGGAGCTGTACGGAGTTGTAAGGAGTCGTACGGAGTTGTAGGGAGTTGTACAGAGTTATACAGAGTTTCACGGAATTGTACAAAGTTGTACGGTTTTGTACGGAGTTGTACGGACGTGTACAGAGTTGTACGGAGTCGTAGCATTTTGTAGTGCATTGTAGCGGGTTGTACGTAGTTGTAAGGAGTTGTACAGAATTATACGGTGTTGTATGGAGCTGCACGAAGCTATGCGGAGTTGTACGGAGTTGTACGAAGCTGTACGGAGTTGTACGGACTTGTACAGAGTCGTACGGAGTTGTAGCAAGTTGTACGGAGTTGTACGGAGTTGTAAGGAGTTGTACAAAGTTTTAGGGAGTTGTATGGAGCTGTACGTAGTTGTTGCAAATTGTAAGGAGCTATACGGAGTTGTACAGAGTTGTACAATTTTGTAGGGATCTGTACGAAATTGTACGGAGTCGTACAGATTTGTGCGAAGTTGTACAGAGTTGTACGGAGTTGTACGGATTTGTATGGAGTTGTAGCGAGTTGTACGGAGTGGTACGGAGTTGTACGGATTTGTACAGAGTTGTACAGATGTGTACGGAGTTGTACGAAGTTGTACAAAGTTGTACGAAGTTGTGGCGATTTGTACAGAGTTGTCCGGGTTTGTACGAAGTTGTACTGAGTTGTATGGATTTCTACGGAGTTGTACAGAGATGTACGGATCAGTGCAGAGTTGTAGCAATTTGTAAGGTGTTGTACGGTATTGTAAAAAGTTTTACGGAATGATACAGAGTTGTGCGGAGTTGTACAGAGTTGTACGGAGCTGTACGGAGTTGTAGCGAGGTCTACGGAGTTGTTGCAAGTTGAATAAAGTTGTACAGAGTTACATGGAGTAGGACGGAGTTGTAAGGAGTTGGACGGAGTTATAGAGAGTTGTACATAATTGTACGGAGTTTTCACGGAGTTGTACGGAGTTGTGCAGAGCTGTACGGAGTCGTAGGGAGCCGTACGGAGTTGTAGGGATTTGGTTTAAGTTGTACGGAATTGTACGGAGTTTTACGGATTTGAACAGAGTACTGCAGAGTTGTATGGAGTTGTTCTTAGCTGTACGGAGTTGTACAAAGTTGTACAAAGTTGTACAGAGCTGAACGGAGCCGCACAAAGCTATTTGAGCTTTATGGAGTTGTAGCGACTTGTACAGAGTTGTAAAGAGTTGAATGCAGTTGTACAGAGTTGTAGGAGTTGTACGGAGATGTACAGAATTGTACGGAGTTGTATGGAGTTGTAAAGAGTTGTATGGAATTGTACAGAGTTTCTCGGAGTTGTACGGAGATGTACGGAGTTGTACGGAGATGTACGGAGTTGTACAGAGATGTACGGAATTTTGCAGAGTTGTACGGAGTTTCACAGAGTTGTATGGAGTTGTAGCGAGTTGGCCTGTGCAACTTACCACGACCACAAGGTTATCCAACTGACTGCAACTTCTATGAATCAAAACACGAATCAGCCACGGTCAGAGTGCCCAATCACAGTGCACGTGTACTATGCATGACCTTGCAGTTATAGACAAGGTAACATACTGGAGGCTTGGTGTGGCTATTGTGCGAAATGCCTTGACAAAGTTGGCCTGTCCCACTGACCATGACCACAAAGTTAACCAAGTGACTTTAACTTTTATGACTCATAACACGAGTCAGCCACGGTCAGAGTGCCGAATCACAGTGCACATGTACTGAGAATGACCTAGCAGGAATGAAAAAGGTAAAAAACCGGTGGCTTGGTGTGGCTATTGTGCGCAATCCCTTGAAAAAGTTTTCGTGTGCAACTGACCATGACCACAAAGTTAACCAAGTGACTTTCACTTCTATGAATCATCACATGAGTCAGCCACGGTCAGAGTGCCCAACCACAGTGCACCTGTGCTAGGCATGAACTTGCACGTATAATGAAGGTAAAACATTGGTGGCTCAGTGTGGCTATTGTGCGCAATGCCTTGACAAAGTTGGCATGTGGCACTGACAATGACCACAAAGTTAACCAAGTGGCTTTAACTTCTACGAATCAAAACACGAGGCGGCCACAGTCAGAGTGCCCAATCACAGTGCACGTGTACTATGCATAACCTTGCATGTATAAACAAGGTAGAATACTGGTGGCTCAGTGTGGCTTTTGTGTGCAACGCCTTGACAAAACTGGCATTTTCCACTGACCATGACCACAGAGTAAACCAAGTCACTGCAACTTCTATGGATCATAACACAATTCAGCCACATTCAGAGTGATCACTCACAGTGCACGTGTACTATGCATGACCTTGCACGGTCAGAGTGTCCATTCTTTGTGCAGGTATACTAGGCATGGCATTGAAGGTTCAAAAAAGGTAAAATATTAGTGGCTTGGTGTGGCTGTTGTGCGCAATGCCTTGACAAAGTTGACCTGTGTCACTGACCATGACGACAAAGTTAACGAAGCGACTTAAAATTCTATGAGTCATAACACGAGTCAGCCATGATCAGAGTGCCCTATCACAGTGCACGTGTACGAGGCAAGACCTTGCAGGTATAACAAGGCCAACATACTGGTGGCTCGGTGTGGCTATTGTGTGCAATGCCTTGAAAACGTTGGTCAGTGCTGCTGACCATGAGCACAAAGTTGTTTAAGTGACAGTAACTTTTTTGAATCATAACATGAGTCAACCACGGTCAGAGTGCCCGATCACAGTGCACGTGAACTATGCATGACCTTGCAGTTATAGACAAGGTAAAGCACTGGTGGCTTGGTTTGGCTATTGTGCGCAATGCCTTGACAAAGTTGGCATGGGCCACTGACCATGACCACAATGTTAACCAAGTGACTTTAACTTCTACGGATCATAATACGAGTCAGCCACGGTCAGAGTGCCCAATCACAGTTCATGTGTACTTTGCATAACCTTGCAGGTCTAAACAAGGTAAAATACTGGTGGCTCGGTGTGGCTTTTCTGCGCAGTGCCTTGACAAAGTTGGCCTGTGCAACTGACCATGACCACAAAGTGAATCAAGTGACTGTAACTTCTATGAATCATAACACGAGTCAGACACAGTCAGAGTGCCCACTCACAGTGCAGGTGTACTATGCATCATCTTGCAGGTCTAGAAAAGGTAGAATACTGGTGGCTCACTGTGGCTATTGTGCGCTATGCCTTGACAAAGTTGGCCTGTGTCACTGACCACGACCACAAAGCTATCCAAGTGACTGTAACTTCTATGAATCATAACACGAGTCAGCCACGGTCAGAGTACCAAATCACAGTGCACGTGTACTAGGCATGACCTTGCAGGTATAAACAAGGTAGAATACCGGTGGCTCGGTGTGGCTGTTTTGCGCAATGCCTTGACAAAGTTGGCATGTGCCACTGACTATGACCAGAAAGTAATTGAAGGGACTTAAACTTCTATTCACCATAACACAAGTCAGCCATGGTCAGAGTGCACAATCACAATGCACGTGTAGTAGGCATGACCATGGAGGTATAAACAAGGTAAAATAGTGGTGGCTCGGTGTGGCTATTGTGCGATTGCCTTGACAAAGTTGACCTGTGCCACTGACCATGACCACATAGTTAACCAAGTGACTTTAACCTCTATGAATGATAACATGAGTCAGAGCATGTGTACTAGGCATGACCTTGCAGATATAGACAAGGTAAGATACTGGTGGCTTGGTGCGGGTATTGTGTGCAATGGCTTGACAAAGTTGGCATGTGCCACTGACAATGACCACAAAGTTAGCCAAGTGATCTTAAATTCTATGTAAAATGACACAAGTCAGCCACGGTCAGAGTGCCCAATCACAGTGCACTTGTACAAGGCATGACCTTGCAGGTATCAACAAGGTAAAATACTGGTGGCTAGGCGTGGCTATTGTGCGCAATGCCTTGACGATCTTGGACTGTGCCACTGACCATGACAATACCGTTGACGAAGCGACTTTAACTTCTCTGAATCATAGCAAGAGTCAGCCACGGTCTGAGTTCCCAATCACAGTACACATATAGTAGGCATGACCTTGCAGGTATAAAAAAGGTAACATAATGGTGGCTTGGTGTGGCTATTTTGCACAAGGGTGAAATAGCTCGCGTACCCATAAAACACAAAGTGTAACTCTCATCCACCCGTCGTTTGGAAGAAAAGCAACAATCCGTCCATGGTCCAAAAGAGAAGCAACCATTCGGCCGCCATGCATTTCAAAAGCAGCCATCCATCCAGCTGCAGCAACAAAATGAACCAACCACCCACCCCTTTCTTCATGCTGGATCACAGCATGTGTTTTGGACTTGACATGGACAAAAGTGCAATGGTGCATCCGTCTGAGACACGGTGAATGAAAAAAATCATGTCATGCATCAATGCTACATGGTATGTGGCGGGAACATGACATTTTTTAAAATCATTTTTAGGGTTCCTCAAGTACTTTCTGTGTAATGTTGGCATGTGCGTCATTTTATGTACGACACTGTACTATGCGATATCTTCTGTCCGACGTTGTCATGTGCGTTTTCTTGGCTGCATTGTCATATGCGCAACCAACTTCCGCAGCGCAACATCAGCTTCAGCCCCCGCTCCATCATCAATATCTTACGCATCTGTGCCAACACAAGGATCTGCACAAACTAGCTGTCCACCTCACAACAGCCTACATCCACGCCGATAGCAGATTTCTCGTGTCGCATCGGATCTTGCCTTCTCCTTGCTGCATTCTATCCCTTTACATCAGCAGTGCATGAGTTTTTGTCCCTGCGCCCATCTCCTTTCAGCAACAGTTCCTCCTTCTACATCTTTGTCATACTCCCGATACAAGGACCTTTTGCTCTCACTCATCTCTCCTCCCATACCAAGACAACTGTACAGCTCCAAGATTCTGTTCCTAGTGTACCGGACATCACTCGTCTTCCCGCTCATCGGAATTGAGCCAACGAGTGAAACAAGCCGTCACTCTGCCAGATCTGACCTTGGACGTGCAAAGCTTCTCTCAGCCTCCCTACAAGGACACAGGAGATCAGCTGTGGTAGAGCCCTTCCTGTGGCTGGTACAGTAGCAGTGCCTTCCTTTTCCCTCTCATCACTCCTCTCACTTTCTCCAGCATCTGCACATGACTCTCTCATGGGAGACGTGCATTGTGCTAGCGGAGATGGAAGCAATGCCAATGGTTGGGAAAACCAAGTACTCACATTGGCACAACAGACCTCCGTCAACCAGTACAACATGGTGCGACTCCTCACTGGATACTACAAACATCTTCTCTTGCCACATCGCCCCATCCCAGACTATGATGATGCTTTTTTCAGCGTCTACCGTCTACTTTGGGAATGCCTCCATCCTTCCCTACCTCTATCACCAACTCAAGACCAACTCCATCCCTGATTTATGGCATCATATTCTGTAACAAGCCTGGAGAAAACAGTGGATCACAACTACGTGTCAGGATAACGACAGTTTTCCAGACCTCACTAAAAGAGTGCAAGTTCTATAGCACACTTCTTCCAACTCTATAGCACAAGAATAGATACAACAGGTCTACAAGGCCCTATACCTTGAACTTCTGCATGGCTACATAATTACGGATGCACTACTTAGAAATCTGACCTATCTCAGGCCAAAGGTTTCTGACGAAACCCTCCACCTCTACAAGGATTAGATGAATGAAGAGATCAAAGAAGGACTCAAGCGAGTCCTTGGACGCAAACTTTATCAGCTGGTTGATGAATGCCCTACTGACCTCGAAAAACATGGAGCAACCTGCTCATGTACTGTGGAGTAGAACGTTCACCCATGTGGGAGGACAAATACTACCACTAGCACAAAGAGGTCATCTTTCCAAACCTTGTCAGATTAACGGAGGATGTTGGAAATGGAATCTGACAAGAAAAAATCCCTCGGCCATTATCCAAGATCTCAATAACGGTTGAGGTCCTCGGCCGAACCAACGTGACAAATGGCTCTCGGAGACTACCCGGTGACCTCTGAACGGTCAGAGTCTTTTCCTAATAAAGTGACATGTGTCACCCGCGTCCGGCTAGTGGAAAGAAGCCGTTGCATAGCTATTTTTGTCCAGTTCTATCCATATACTACGAGGATGTCCATTCCCTCGAGTTAACCCAGAACAATTCTATCCATCGTGTTCGTCTTTGGTTCTGTAGTTTCACCGCCGTCTCCTCACTCTGCTCGCTTCTTCACTCACTCTTCCATCACCATCCACTCTCAGCTCTTGGTCTTGCACCTCTTCGCTCCGTCACTCTTGTTCCTTCACTCCACTCCTCTTATCTCATTCCTCGCAAATTGTTCTCGCCTCCTCGCAGCATTCTCTCACTCTAACTTCCTGTCTACCTCATAGCTCTACCTCTTCTCACTACGCCTGCCAAAGACTCGTCTCCACCGCTTCTGCGACTAACTCCCTGCACTGCCCTTTGCTTCCATCAGTATTTCCATGTCTGACGACCACACTTCTACCTCCTGCTTCTGCCTTTGCTTCCGTCACTGACTCCATACTTTTGACACACTCTGACCGTGGCTAACTCGTGTTATGATTTGTATAAGTAAAAGTCACTTGGTTAACTTTGTGATCATGGTCAGTGGCACATGCCAACTTTGTCAAGGCATTGCGCAAAATAGCCACACCAAGCCATCAGTGTTTTACCTTGTCTATAACTGCAAGGTCATGCATAGTACACGGGCACTCTGACCGCAGCTCATGTAATGATTCATAGAAGTTACAGTCACTTGGATAACTTTGTGGTCATGGTCAGTGGCATAGGCCAACTTTGTCAAGGCATTTCGCACAATAGCCACACTGAGCCACCAGTATTTTTCCTTGTTTATACCTGCAAGGTCAGGCCTAATACACATGCACTTTGATTGGGTACTCTGACCGTGGCTGACTCGTGTTATGATTCATATAAGTATCAGTCACTTGGTTAACTTTGTGGTCATGGTCAGTGGCACAGGCCAACTTTGTCAAGGCATTGCGCATTATAGCCACCAGTACTCTACCTTTTTTATACATGCAAGGTCATGCCTAGTACATGTGCACTGTGATTGGATTCTCTGACCGTGGCTGACTCGTGTTATGATTCATAGAAGTTACAGTCACTTTGATAACTTTGTGGTCATGGTCAGTGGCACAGGCCAACTTTGTCAAGGCAATGTGCACAATAGCCGCACCAAGCCACCGGTATTCTATATGTTTAATATCTGCAAGGTCATGCCTAGTACATGTGCACATTGATTGGGCACTCTGACCATGGCTCACTCGTGTTATGATTCGTAGATGTTACAATCACTTGGTTAACTTTGTGGTCATGATCAGTGGCACGGGCCAACTCTGTCAAGGCACTGCGCGAGCGAACGCACCGTGGTGGAGTAGCGCAGCACGTCACGGATCTCAGAGAAGCTCTCATAGTTGATGGAAGGGCCGCCCTTCTTGCGCAGCAGGATGGACTTCTGGCGTGAGTTGTAGCGCTTGTTGAACAACCCCATCCAATCCGCGAGGCGGGTGTCCCACGACGATGCCTTGTCCTTGTTAAAGCCCTGGTTCTGGAACACGGGAGGCGGCTTGGTGAGGCTATCGCAGAACGCCTTGGCGCAGCCAAAGGGAGGCACCGCGCAGGCGCTCGCGTCCACCGCGAGACAGAGCAGCAGCAGACAGAGGACTGCGAGGCGAGCCATGTTGGATTCACCGAATAGATGTGCAGATGAAGAAGTCAACTACGGTGCAAGTATTTCTTAAGAGAAACCTGCTGATTTATGTAGAAGCATGTTTAGGTTGGGTTACAGCAAGCCCACCAGCTCGGCAGAAATGCGCGCCCTCCGAGACAGTGCGTTCGAACCGGGTCGCATCCTGCCAAGCGCATGCGGCTTGGCAGTTAACGTGAGTTATGTAACTTGGGCTGGGTTCCGAAATGAACTAATTTGGTATGCGGTAAGAGAAATCGAGCAGGAGCGAAAGTGGCGAGCTGACGCGGACACGGCCGTCAAGCTCGCTGATCGGCCGTCTGCCTTGCAAGGCGTTTGCGACGTCGCAAATCGTCGCGATCGAATTGCCTCCAAGTT
The DNA here is from genome assembly GCA_023375785.1 of Penium margaritaceum. NCBI lineage: Eukaryota > Viridiplantae > Streptophyta > Zygnematophyceae > Desmidiales > Peniaceae > Penium > Penium margaritaceum. The sequence continues at coordinate 40,591 of SZWC01014423.1, forward strand.
CATCCCAACTAATTGGGTAAGGAGGCTCGCGATTGGGGTTTCCACCTAACTAGTTCAACCTAATGAACTTAGTTGACCGAGCCGCCCCTGACCTTAACTAATTAGTTAGAGTTTTAAGGCAAATTTGACGCCTTTGATTTTGTTGAAAAAGTAGGCTCGCCATTAGAGCATACGGTCACATGTGCTTTTCATCGTTTGAAGGTTCGAATTTCAAAAGTTCGAACCGGCAAAGCAATTGCCAGCGCGACGTGTCCGCCTTATTTGAAGCGCTGTTCGAGCCGCGTGCCTGCATGAGGAGTATGTTTTTTTCTGTACTGTGCAACTCCAGTCATCAGTCACCATTAGTCACTCTCGTTCAGTCGACCACCATGGATCCTCCTCGCCGACACTTCGCTTTCACGTCTTCCAGTGCATCCTACCCCTTGAACGCAGCAGCTGCTGCCACGTCCGCCGCCATGGGTGCACCGCTGTCCTCACTCCCTCTTGGGGCACGCGCGCAGAGGCTTCGGAGGTGGCGGTTGATGTACGCAGTTCAACGGCCACGATTCACAATTGCTGTAACATGCGTTCCATCAATTTCTCCAACACAGTCTCCAAATTAAGGTAGGTAGTCTGCGCGTCCGACCCAAGTGGCGAATGGTGGATCACCCTCACGGTGTTGACGAATCACATGCGGCGAAAGGTTGATGAGGGCGTTGAAAACTTCACGCAGCACGCGGTGAATTGTGGCAGCTCCCCATTGAAACCACTCCATTAATTCTCACACGGATAACCCATGGCAAACGCACTGCAGCCAAATCAGTAGCTTTTCATCAGCTCCAAGTTGCGTGTCCCGTAACGTTGAGCGCATGGTCAAGTCCGCGAGGATGCCACGCCACGTCGACACTGTCATTCTTGACATGTTGTACATGTGCAGAGGGTGTCCACGACGGAGCTCCAACAGCCAGTCATGGCCGCGGAAGTCACAATCGTGCATGCGCCAACGGTTGAGTTGAGAGAATATCCGGAGTATGAGGGAAGAGAGAAGTTCACGTACTACGGCTGCGATCCTTAGGTGAATCTCTCGTACGTGACGAACGAGTGCACGGCGTGCAGCAGCTCGGTGCCGTACAGCGTCCATGGTGCGAGGGCGAGGGCAGTTGGAGTACACCACAGCAACGAGCCCATAAGACTCATGCGTGCACAATCCGCACGTGCGCGTGAACGTTTGAAAAAACAAACCGTTGCGCTGCGTCTCCACGACATGACCAACTTTCTCACGTGTGACACGTGAGGACGGGAGGTCTGGGTTCAAGACCCGATGCTCTAACTTTACTTAACTAATTAGTTCAACTACTAGTTAATAGGTTCAAACCTTGCGGGAAATCACCGCTTAACTCCTTCAGGAAAGCCTTACCTCAAAGAGTTCAACGACCCATCCCGCGCGCGGTTAACTAATTAGTTCACCGCTAAAACTTCAAGTTCTAGCGCATACCTCCTTTAGTTCATTTCGGAACCCAGCCTTGGCCACCGTCCAAGTGGTTGCAAGGAGGCACTTGGACGGCATGTCGTAGTGTCACTTTTCCGGTTTTGCCGGACAGGGGGGCCGCCCGAGCCCCAGCTGCGGATTGTCACTCTCATTGCCGACGTCACTCGCAGTTGACCCTGGTCCACATAACCTGAGGGTTGATCAAAATCCAGACTGGCAGCCTCGGCTCGGACACGAAATGTAGACGATTTCTCTCTGCAGCCTTTTCTGGGGAGAAGGGGCATTCAGGTGAAGTGAGGACGAGGGATTTTCAGGCCAGCTTCATGCTTCGGGACCAAAACCCGCCCCTTCCCCTCATGCTATTGTCGTTTTGTGCCGAGTGACATTCAAACTTGACCCTGTTGCAAATGTCACCTCCACGGGTTCAGCCTTTGTCGGTTGATCAGCCCCACCTGGCACTCGATTGCCGCATCGGCTATTATGAGAGAAGATGGGTGGTAAAACTGCCCTTACGGCATTGCTGATCTTGGATGTGGGGGCAAAAGGGGGGAGGGGGGGGAGGGGCGGTGGGGACGACCTCACCAGTCGTCATATTAGGCAAATAAGAAGATGGGGCAAACACACCAGCGGTGAATACAAGACCCCTCGTAACAATACAAGGCGACGATTAACAGAAGAACCAATCACAAGCACCATAAAGAAAAAATTCATTCCCATTTATGTGACGGTCTGTGTTCATTGATGTTTTGATCCGCCGTCAGGTCAGGCTCATTTCTTACTTCCACCTGAAACTCTCGTTCAACAATTTGCGTCGTCGGTGGTGGCAACTGCAATGAGCATGAAGTCCGCAAATAATCCATTGTTAAAAAACCACCTTCCAGGAACTTACGTCGCCACGTATCAGTTACGCCTGAATACGACCTTGTTCAGATCTAGTGGACAGTCTTTGTGAGCAAACTGAAGCTCGCTCCTTACCATTGGTTGTCGGGGATTCCAATCTAAGCCTGTCACATGAGCATGACATCTTTTCTGACGCGAACCTATGTTTCATGCGGGTGCACACAGTTCACGTATTGCAAGACAGAGATCGCTGACGCAACTTAGGCAGCCCGATTCCACTTTCTACAATGACTGTGGACGTTCAGGACTGGACATAACGGGACATCAGTCTGGCCATCAAAACCTGCCAGGTAGGAGTTCCACTTAAGGAACCAAAATCAGATAGGCGCCTCCGTTTGTCTAGGACTCCAGGTCGGAGCCGGGTGCTAACACCGAAGACAATCCATCACTTTGCCTAAGGGAAGGACCTAAACAATGAATGTTTGGGCAATTTCCCCAAGAAAATGTTTACGTGAGGAGACTTCCTTGTTTCAAACATAGCATTTCATAAGAAGCTTCTTTCCCATTCATTAAACTATCTATCTCATCATTGATATTCTCTAGCCATGTAATGCCAACTCGCCAGAAAGATCCCCATAAGGACGAGCTTTCCAAGGATTTTGTGCTGGTAGAAAAGGTAAGTTATGTAATGAATCACGACTATGTGTAGCATGGCAGTGCCACGCCGACCGGTCGAAGGAGCCACGTGGCTCGAGCGGGGTCAGCTGGGACTCTAGGCGGTAAGACGGGATGGCTTGAGGGTCGGAGACCCTCAAGCACCGCGGTTTTGGCCTAGTCGGTCAAGGATTCCGTCGAATCTGTTACATTGCTATCAGAGCTCCAGGGCTCGAATCCCACATCAGGATTGCTGGAGATGCCAAGGCGGCTCTCACTCCTAGCGGGGGGGAGTGTAGCGTGGCAGTGCCACGCCGACCGGTCGAAGGAGCCACGTGGCTTGAGCAGGGTCACCTGGGACTGTGGGCGGGAAGACAGGATGGCTTGAGGGTCGAAGACCCTCAAGTACTGCGGTTTTGGCCTAGTCGGTCAAGGATTCCGTCGAATCCGTCACACTATGATTATGATATCATTTATATACTATCATGAACTATCAGAAGAATGCAAGGGTGAGAACGGTAAGAGCAGAAGCAAGCAGAAGCGACGGAACTTGCATAACTGCGTCAGCACGATGACGGAAGCAGAAAGGCATAGGCGGTTCCGAGAAGTTAGTCGCATAGCTTGAGGAGGGCCAAGACACGAGGTAGACATGAGCTGGTGAGAGAGAGAGAGAGAGAGAGAGAGAGAGAGAGAGAGAGAGAGAGCAAGAGCGAAGTGAGTAATGGGTATGCAGGTGCTTGAGCGAAGAGTGAAAGAGCGAAGGGCTGCAAGATGAGAATGGTTGATGAAGAAAGGGTGGGCGAGGTGCGAGCAGAGCAAAGGCACGGCGGCGAAGCCGCGGAACCGAAGGGAACAGGATGCAAATAACTGTTCTGGTTAACTCATGGAGGGAGTAAACATCCTCTGTATATACAACAGAATAGGACAAAAAATAGTTGTTAACGGCTTCTTTCCGCTAGCCGTATGCGTAGCGATGTGATCGCCTTATTAGGGGCGGCTCGACTCTGGTACAATGGTCGTGACCAACCAGCCGTTTTACTAAAGCGGGTTCGGAAGATCTCAAACCACACGGTGAGCTCGGATTATCCGAGGGGTTCTGGAGAGGACCTTGTCGGAGTCATTTCTTT
>SZWC01014424.1:14408-30681 GCA_023375785.1 Penium margaritaceum
TTGTGCCAGAGTTGTGCCAGAGTTGTGCCAGGGTTGTGCCAGAGTTGTGCCAGAGTTGTGCCAGGGTTGTGCAAGAGTTGTGCCAGAGTTGTGCAAGAGTTGTGCAAGAGTTGTTCCAGAGTTATGCCAGAGTTGTGCCAGAGTTGTACCAGAGTTGTACCTGATGTGCCAGAGTTTTGCCAGAGTTGTGCCCTGGTTGTACCAGAGCTGTGCCAGACTTGTGGCAGAGTTGTGCCAGGGTTCTGCCAGAGCTGTGCCAGAGTTGTGCCAGAGTTTTGCCAGAGTTGTGCCAGAGTTAAGCCAGAGTTGTGTCAGACTTGTGCCAGAGTTGTGCCAGTGTTGTGCCAGATTTTTGCTAGAGTTGTGCCAGAATTGTGCTGGAGTTGTGCCAGAGTTGTGCCAGAGTTGTGCTAGAGTTGTGCTAGAGTTGTGCAAGTGTCGTGCCAGAGTTTTTCCAGAGTTTTGCCAGAGTTGTGCCAGAGTTGTGCCAGAGTTGTGCCAGAGTTGTGCCACAGTTCTGGCACAGTTGTGCCAGAGTTTTTCCTGTGTTGTGCCAGATCAGTGCCAGAGTTGTGCCTGAGTTGTGCCAGAGTTGTGCCAGAGTTGTGCTAGAGTTTTGCCAGAGTTGTGCAAGAGTTGTGCCAGAGTTGTGCCAGATTTGGGCCAGAGTTGTGGCAGATATGTACCCGAGTTGTTCCAGGCTTCTGCGAGAGTTGTGCCAAAGTTGTGCCAGAGTTGTGCCAGAGTTGTGCCACAGTTGTGCCAGCGTTATGCCAGAGTTGTGCCAGAGTTGTACCAGAGTTGTATGTTATGTGCCAGAGGTGTGCCAGAGGTTTGCTCTGGTTGTACGAGAGCTGTGCCAGAGTTGTGACAGAGTTGTGCCAGGGTTGTGCCAGAGCTGTGCCAGAGTTGTGCCAGAGTTTTTCCAGAGTTGTGCCAGAGTTATGCTAGTGTTGTGCCATAATTGTACTGGAGTTGTGCCTGAGTTGTGCTAGAGTTGTGTGACAGTTGTGTAAGGGTCCTGCCAGAGTTTTGCCAGAGTTTTAACAGAGTTGTGCCAGATTTGTGCCAGAGTTTTGCCAGAGTTGTGCCACAGTTGTGCCACAGTTGTGCCACAGTTGTGCCAGAGTTGTGCCAGAGTTGTGCCAGATCAGTGCGAGAGTTGTGTCGGAGTTGTGCCAGAGTTCTGTCAGAGTTGTGCTAGAGTTTTGCCAAAGTTGTGCCAGAGTTGTGCCAAAGTTGTGCCAGATTTGCACCAGAGTTGTGCCAGATATGTACCAGAGTTGTTCCAGAGTTGCGCCAGAGATGTGTCAAAGTTGTGCTAGAGTTGTGCCAGAGTTGTGCCAGAGTTGTTCCAGAGTTATCCAAGAGTTGTGCTCGAGTTGTACCTGATGTTCCCGAGTTGTGCCAGAGTTGTGCTCTAGTTGTGCCAGAGTTGTGGGAGAGTTGTGCCAGGATTGTGCCAGAGTTGTGCCAGAGCTGTGCCGGAATTGTGTCAGATTTGTACCAGAGTTGTTCCATAGGTTTGCTAGAGTTGTGCCAAAGGTGTGCCAGAGTTGTGCCAGAATTGTTCGAGAGGTGTGCTGAAGTTGTGCCAGAGTTGTGCCAGAGTTGTGCCAGAGTTGTGCCGGAGTTGTGCCAGATTTGCGCCAGAGTTGTGGCAGATATGTACCAGAGTTGTTCCAGAGATGTGCCAGAGTTGTGCCAAAATTGTGCCAGAGTTGTGCCAGAGTTGTGCCAGGGTTGTGCCAGAGCTGTGCCAGAGTTGTGCCAGAGTTGTGCCAGGGTTGTGCCAGAGCTGTGCCAGAGTTGTGCCAGAGTTGTGCCAGGGTTGTGCCAGAGCTGTGCCAGAGTTGTGCCAGAGTTGTGCCAGGGTTGTGCCAGAGCTGTGCCAGAGTTGTGCCAGAGTTGTGCCAGGGTTGTGCCAGAGCTGTGCCAGAGTTGTGCCAGAGTTGTGCCAGGGTTGTGCCAGAGCTGTGCCAGAGTTGTGCCAGAGTTGTGCCAGGGTTGTGCCAGAGCTGTGCCAGAGTTGTGCCAGAGTTGTGCCAGGGTTGTGCCAGAGCTGTGCCAGAGTTGTGCCAGAGTTGTGCCAGGGTTGTGCCAGAGCTGTGCCAGAGTTGTGCCAGAGTTGTGCCAGGGTTGTGCCAGAGCTGTGCCAGAGTTGTGCCAGAGTTGTGCCAGGGTTGTGCCAGAGCTGTGCCAGAGTTGTGCCAGAGTTGTGCCAGAGTTGTACCAGAGTTGTACATGATGTGCCAGAATTGTGCCAGAGTTGTGCCATATTTGTGCCAGAGTTGTGCCAGAATTGTGCCAGGGTTGTGCCAGAGTTGTGCCAGGGTTGTGCCAGAGCTGTGCCAGAGTTGTGCCAGAGTTTTGCCAGAGTTGTGCCAGAGTTAAGCCAGAGTTGCGCCAGAGTTGTGCCAGAGTTGTACCAGAGTTGTGCTAGAGTTGTGCCAGAATTGTGCTGGAGTTGTGCCAGAGTTGTGCTAGATTTGTGCGACAGTTGTGCAAGAGTCGTGCCAGAGTTTTGTCAGAGTTTTGCGAGAGTTGTGCCAGAGTTGTGCCAGAGTTGTGCCAGAGATGTGCCACAGTTGTGCCACAGTTGTGCCAGAGTTGTGCCAGATTTGTGCTAGAGTTGTGTCAGATTAGTGCCAGAGTTGTTCCGGAGTTGTGCCAGAGCTGTGTCAGAGTTGTGCTAGAGTTTTGCCAGAGTTGTGCCAGAGTTGTGCCAGAGTTGTGCTAGATGTGCACCAGAGTTGTACCAGATATGTACCAGAGTTGTTCCAGAGTTGTGCCAGGGTTGTGCCAAAGTTGTGCCAGAGTTGTGCCAGAGTTGTGCCAGAGTTGTGCCAGAGTTGTTCCAGAGTTATGCCAGAGTTGTGCTAGAGTTGTACCAGAGTTATACCTGATGTACCCGAGTTGTGCCAGAGTTGTGCTCTAGTTGTGCCAGAGTTGTGCGAGAGTTGTGCCAAAGTTGTGCCAGAGTTGTGCCAGAGTTAAGCCAGAGTTGTGCCAGAGTTGTGCCGGAGTTGTGCCAGAGTTGTGCCAGAGCTGTTCCAGAGTTATGCCAGAGTTGTGCTAGAGTTGTACTAGAGTTGTGCTAGAGTTGTTCCAGAATTGAGCTTGAGTTGTGCGAGAGTTGTGCCAGAGTTGTGCTAGAGTTGTACTAGAGTTGTGCTAGAGTTGTTCCAGAATTGAGCTTGAGTTGTGCGAGAGTTGTGCCAGAGTTGTGCTAGAGTTGTACTAGAGTTGTGCTAGAGTTGTTCCAGAATTGAGCTTGAGTTGTGCGAGAGTTGTGCCAGAGTTGTGCTAGAGTTGTACTAGAGTTGTGCTAGAGTTGTTCCAGAATTGAGCTTGAGTTGTGCGAGAGTTGTGCCAGAGTTGTGCTAGAGTTGTACTAGAGTTGTGCTAGAGTTGTTCCAGAATTGAGCTTGAGTTGTGCGAGAGTTGTGCCAGAGTTGTGCTAGAGTTGTACTAGAGTTGTGCTAGAGTTGTTCCAGAATTGAGCTTGAGTTGTGCGAGAGTTGTGCCAGAGTTGTGCTAGAGTTGTACTAGAGTTGTGCTAGAGTTGTTCCAGAATTGAGCTTGAGTTGTGCGAGAGTTGTGCCAGAGTTGTGCTAGAGTTGTACTAGAGTTGTGCTAGAGTTGTTCCAGAATTGAGCTTGAGTTGTGCGAGAGTTGTGCCAGAGTTGTGCTAGAGTTGTACTAGAGTTGTGCTAGAGTTGTTCCAGAATTGAGCTTGAGTTGTGCGAGAGTTGTGCCAGAGTTGTGCTAGAGTTGTGCCAGAGTTGTGCCAGAGTTAAGCCAGAGTTGTGCCAGAGTTGTGCCAGAGTTGTGCCAGACTTGTGCCAGAGTTGTGCTAGAGTTGTACCAGAGTTGTGCTAGAGTTGTTCCAGAATTGAGCTTGAGTTGTGCCAGAGTTGTGCCAGAGTTGTGCTAGAGTTGTGCGACAGTTGTGCAAGGGTTGTGCCAGAGTTTTGCCAGAGTTTTGCCAGAGGTTTTCCCAGAGTTGTGCCCAGAGTTGTGCCAGAGTTGTGCCAGAGTTGTGCCACAGTTGTGCCAGACTTGTGCCAGTGTTGTGCCAGATCAGTGCAATTTTTGTGCCAGAGTTGTGCTAGTGTTGTGCTAGAGTTTTGCCAGAGTTGTACCAGAGTTGTGCCAGAGTTGTGCCAGATGTTTTCCAGAGTTGTGGAAGATATGTACCAGAGTTGTTCCAGACTTGTGCCAGAGTTGTGCCAAAGTTGTGCCAGAGTTGTGTCAGAGTTGTGCCACAGTTGTGCCAAAGTTATGCCAGAGTTGTGGCAGAATTGTACCAGAGTTGTACCTGATGTGCCAGAGTTGTGCCAGAGTTTTGGCAGAGTTGTGCCAGAGCTAAGCCAGAGTTATGCCAGAGGTGTGCCAGAGTTGTGCCAGAGTTGTGCTAGTGTTGTGCCAAAATTGTGCTGGAGTTGTGCCAGAGTTGTGCTAGAGTTGTGCCACAGTTGTGTAAGAGTCGTGCGAGAGTTTTGCCAGAGTTTCAACAGAGTTGTGCAAGAATTGTGCCAGGGTTGTGCCAGAGTTGTGCCAGAGTTGTGCCACAGTTGTGCCAAAGTTGTGCCACAATTGTGCCAGATCAGTGCCAGAGTTCTGCCGGATTTGTGCCAGAGTTCTGTCAGAGTTGCACTAGAGTTGTGCCAGAGTTGTGCCAGAGTTGTGCCAGAGTTGTGCCAGATTTGCGCCAGAGTTGTGCCAGATATGTACCAGAGTTGTTCCAGAGTTGTGCCAGAGATGGGCCAAAGTTGTGCCAGAGTTGTGCCAGAGATGTGCCGGAGTTGTGCCAGAGTTGTTCCAGAGTTATGCAAGAGTTGTGCTAGAGTTGTACCTGATGTTCCTGACTTGTGCCAGAGTTGTGCCAGAATTGTGCTGGAGTTGTGCTAGAGTTGTGCCAGAGTTGTGCTAGAGTTGTGCGACTGTTGTGCAAGAGTCGTGCCATTGTTTTGCCAGAGTTTTGCCAAAGTTTTGCCACAGTTGTGCCAGTGATGTGCCAGATCAGTGCCAGAGTTGTGCCGGAGTTCTGCCAGAGTTGTGCCACAGTTGTGCTAGAATTTTGCCAGAGTTGTGCCAGAGTTGTGCCTGATTTGCGCCAGAGTTGTGGCAGATGTTTACCAGAGTTGTTCCAGAGTTGTACAAGAGTTGTACCAGAGTTGTGCCAGAGTTGTGCCCGAGTTGTGCCAGAGTTGTGCAGAGTTGTGCCAGAGTTGTGCCAGAGTTGTGCCAGAGTTGTGCCAGGGTTGTGCCAGAGTTGTGCCAGAGTTGTACCAGAGTTGTGCCAGAGTTGTACCAGAGTTGTGCCAGAGTTGTGCCCGAGTTGTGCCAGAGTTGTGCAGAGTTGTGCCAGAGTTGTGCCAGAGTTGTGCCAGAGTTGTGCCAGGGTTGTGCCAGAGTTGTGCCAGAGTTGTGCCAGGGTTGTGCAAGAGTTGTGCCAGAGTTCTGCAAGCGTTGTGCCAAGGTTGTGCCAGAGTTGTGCCAGAGTTGTGCAAGAGTTGTTTAAGAGTTGTGCCAGAGTTGTTCCAGAGTTATACCAGAGTTGTGCCAGAGTTGTACCAGAGTTGTACCTGATGTGCCAGAGTTCTGCCAGAGTTGTGCCCTGGTTCTACCAGAGCTGTGCCAGACTTGTGCCAGAGTTGTGCCAGGGTTGTGCCAGAGCTGTGCCAGAGTTATGCCAGAGTTTTGCCAGAGTTGTGCCAGAGTTAAGCCAGAGTTGTGCAAGACTTATGCCAGAGTTGTGCCAGAGTTGTGCCAGAGTTGTGCTAGAGTTGTTCCAGAATTGTGCTGGATTTGTGCCAGAGTTGTGCCAGAGTTGTGCTAGAGTTGTGCGACAGTTGTGCAAGAGTTGTGCCAGAGTCTTGCCAGAGTTCTGCCAGAGTTGTGCCAGAATTGTGCCAGAGTTGTGCCAGAGTTGTGCTAGTGTTGTGCCAGATCAGTGCCAGAGTTGTTCCGAAGTTCTGCCAGAGCTGTGCCAGAGTTTTGCTAGAGTTTTGCCAGAGTTGTGCCAGAGTTGTGCCACAGTTGTGCCAGATTTGCGCCAGAGTTGTGGCAGATATGTACCCGAGTTGTTCCAGAGTTGTGCCACAGTTGTGCAAGATTTGTGCCAGAGGTATGCCAGAGTCGTGCCAGAGTTGTACCAGAGTTGTACCTGATGTGTTAGAGTTGTGCCAGAGTTGTGCCCTGGTTGTACGAGAGCTGTGCCAGAGTTGTGCCAGAGTTGTGCCAGGGTTGTGCCAGAGCTATGCCAGAGTTGTGCCAGAGTTTTGCCAGAGTTGTGCCAGAGTTGTGCCAGAGTTGTGCTAGAGTTGTGCCAGAATTGTGCTGGAGTTGTGCCAGAGTTGTGCTAGAGTTGTGCAACAGTTGTGCAAGAGTCGTGCCAGAGTTTTGCCACAATTTTGCCAGAGTTGTGCCAGAGTTGTGCCACAGTTGTGCCACAGTTGTGCCAGAGTTGTGCCAGCGTTTTGCAAGATCAGTGCCAGAGTTGTGCCGGAGTTGTGCTAGAGTTGTGTCAGGGTTGTGCTAGAGTTTTGCCAGAGTTGTGCCAGAGTTGTGCCAGAGTTGTGCCAGATATGCGCCAGAGTCGTGCCAGATATGTACCAGAGTCGTTCCAGAGTGGTGCCAGAGTTGTGCCAAAGTTGTGCCAGAGTTATGCCAGAGTTGTGCTAGAGTTGTGCGACAGTTTTGCAAGAGTCGTGCCAGAGTTTTGCCACAATTTTGCCAGAGTTGTGCCAGAGTTGTGCGAGAGTTGTGCTAGAGTTGTGCAAGAGTTGTGCCAGAGTTATGCCAGAGTTGTGCTAGAGTTGTGCGACAGTTTTGCAAGAGTCGTGCCAGAGTTTTGCCACAATTTTGCCAGAGTTGTGCCAGAGTTGTGCGAGAGTTGTGCTAGAGTTGTGCAAGAGTTGTGCCAGAGTTATGCCAGAGTTGTGCTAGAGTTGTGCGACAGTTTTGCAAGAGTCGTGCCAGAGTTTTGCCACAATTTTGCCAGAGTTGTGCCAGAGTTGTGCGAGAGTTGTGCTAGAGTTGTGCAAGAGTTGTGCCAGAGTTATGCCAGAGTTGTGCTAGAGTTGTGCGACAGTTTTGCAAGAGTCGTGCCAGAGTTTTGCCACAATTTTGCCAGAGTTGTGCCAGAGTTGTGCGAGAGTTGTGCCAGGGTTGTGCCAGAGTTGTGCCAGGGTTGTGCCCGAGTTTTGCCAGAGCTGTGCAGAGTTGTGCCAGAGTTGTGCCAGAGTTGAACCAAGGTTGTGCCAGAGTTGTGCCAGAGTTGTGCCAGAGTTGTGCAAGAGTTGTGCCAAAGTTGTTCCAGAGTTATGCCAGAGTTGTGCCAGAGTTGTACCAGGGTTGTACCTGATGTGCCACAGTTGTGCCAGAGTTGTGCCCTGGTTGTACCAGAGCTGTGACAGACTTGTGCCAGAGTTGTGCCAGGATTGTGCCAGAGCTGTGCAAGAGTTGTGCCTGGGTTTTGCCAGAGTTGTGCCAGAGTTAAGCCAGAGTTGTGCCAGAGTTATGCCAGAGTTGTGCTAGAGTTGTGCCAGAATTGTGCTGGAGTTGTGCCAGAGTTGTGCTAGAGTTGTGCGACAGTTTTGCAAGAGTCGTGCCAGAGTTTTGCCACAATTTTGCCAGAGTTGTGCCAGAGTTGTGCCACAGTTGTGCCACAGTTGTGCCAGAGTTGTGCCAGCATTTTGCAAGATCAGTGCCAGAGTTGTGCCGGAGTTGTGCAAGAGTTGTGTCAGAGTTGTGCTAGAGTTGTGCCAGAGTTGTGCCAGAGTTGTACCAGAGTTGTGCCAGATTTGCGCCAGAGTCGTGCCAGATATGTACCAGAGTTGTTCCAGAGCTGTGCCAGAGTTGTGCCAGGGTTGTGCCAGAGTTGTGCCGGAGTTATGCCAGAGTTGTACCAGAGTTATTCCATAGTTGTGCCAGAGTTGTGCCAGAGTTCAGCCAAAGTTGTGCCATAGTTGTGCCAGAGTTGTGCCAGAGTTCAGCCAAAGTTGTGCCATAGTTGTGCCAGAGTTGTGCCAGAGTTCAGCCAAAGTTGTGCCATAGTTGTGCCAGAGTTGTGCCAGAGTTCAGCCAAAGTTGTGCCATAGTTGTGCCAGAGTTGTGCCAGAGTTCAGCCAAAGTTGTGCCATAGTTGTGCCAGAGTTGTGCCAGAGTTCAGCCAAAGTTGTGCCATAGTTGTGCCAGAGTTGTGCCAGAGTTCAGCCAAAGTTGTGCCATAGTTGTGCCAGAGTTGTGCCAGAGTTCAGCCAAAGTTGTGCCATAGTTGTGCCAGAGTTGTGCCAGAGTTCAGCCAAAGTTGTGCCATAGTTGTGCCAGAGTTGTGCCAGAGTTCAGCCAAAGTTGTGCCATAGTTGTGCCAGAGTTGTGCCAGAGTTCAGCCAAAGTTGTGCCATAGTTGTGCCAGAGTTGTGCCAGAGTTCAGCCAAAGTTGTGCCATAGTTGTGCCAGAGTTGTGCCAGAGTTCAGCCAAAGTTGTGCCATAGTTGTGCCAGAGTTGTGCCAGAGTTCAGCCAAAGTTGTGCCATAGTTGTGCCAGAGTTGTGCCAGAGTTCAGCCAAAGTTGTGCCATAGTTGTGCCAGAGTTGTGCCAGAGTTCAGCCAAAGTTGTGCCATAGTTGTGCCAGAGTTGTGCCAGAGTTCAGCCAAAGTTGTGCCATAGTTGTGCCAGAGTTGTGCCAGAGTTCAGCCAAAGTTGTGCCATAGTTGTGCCAGAGTTGTGCCAGAGTTCAGCCAAAGTTGTGCCATAGTTGTGCCAGAGTTGTGCCAGAGTTCAGCCAAAGTTGTGCCATAGTTGTGCCAGAGTTGTGCCAGAGTTCAGCCAAAGTTGTGCCATAGTTGTGCCAGAGTTGTGCCAGAGTTCAGCCAAAGTTGTGCCATAGTTGTGCCAGAGTTGTGCCAGAGTTCAGCCAAAGTTGTGCCATAGTTGTGCCAGAGTTGTGCCAGAGTTCAGCCAAAGTTGTGCCATAGTTGTGCCAGAGTTGTGCCAGAGTTCAGCCAAAGTTGTGCCATAGTTGTGCCAGAGTTGTGCCAGAGTTCAGCCAAAGTTGTGCCATAGTTGTGCCAGAGTTGTGCCAGAGTTCAGCCAAAGTTGTGCCATAGTTGTGCCAGAGTTGTGCCAGAGTTCAGCCAAAGTTGTGCCATAGTTGTGCCAGAGTTGTGCCAGAGTTATGCCAGAGTTGTGCCAGAGTTGTGCCAGACTTGAACCAAGGTTGTGCCAGAGTTGTGCCAGAGTTGTGCCAGAGTTGTGCAAGAGTTGTGCCAAAGTTGTTCCAGAGTTATGCCAGAGTTGTGCCAGAGTTGTACCAGAGTTGTACCTGATGTGCCACAGTTGTGCCAGAGTTGTGCCCTGGTTGTACCAGAGCTGTGCCAGACTTGTGCCAGAGTTGTGCCAGGATTGTGCCAGAGCTGTGCCAGAGTTGTGCCAGGGTTTTGCCAGAGTTGTGCCGGAGTTAAGCCAGAGTTGTGCCAGACTTGTTCCAGTGTTGTGCCAGAGTTTTGCAAGAGTTGTGCTAGAGTTGTGCCAGAATTGTGCTTCAGTTGTGCCAGAGTTGTGCCAGAGTTGTGCTAGAGTTGTGCGACAGTTGTGCAAGAGTCGTGCCAGAGTGTTGCCAGAGTGTTTCCAGAGTTGTGCCAGAGTTGTGCCAGAGTTGTGCCAGAGTTGTGCCAAAGTTGTGCCACAGTTGTGCCACAGGTGTGCCAGAGTTGTGCCAGTGTTGTGACGGAGTTGTGCCAGAGTTGTGCCAGAGATTTGCTAGAGTTTTGTCAGAGTTGTGCCAGAGTTGTGCCAAAGGTGTGCCATATTTTTGCCAGAGTTGTGGTAGATATGTACCAGAGTTGTTCCAGAGTTGTGCCAGAGTTGTTCCAGAGTTATGCCAGAGTTGTGCTAGAGTTGTACTAGAGTTTTACCTGATGTTCCAGAGTTGTGCCAGAGTTGTGCCAGAGTTGTGCCGGAGTTGTGCCAGATTTGTACCAGAGTTGTTCCATAGTTGTGCCATAGTTGTGCCAAAGGTTTGCCAGAGTTGTGCCAGAGTTATGCCAGAATTGTGCCAGAGCTGTGCTAGAGTTGTGCCAGGGTTGTCCCAGAGTTGTGCCAGAGTTGTGCCAGAGTTGTGCCAGAGTTGTGCCAGAGTTGTGTCTAAGTTGTTCCAGTGTTGTGCCAGGGTTGTGCCAGAATTGTGCCAGAGTTGTGGCAGGATTGTGCAAGAGTTGTGCCAGAGTTGTGCAAGCGTTGTGCCAAGGTTGTGCCAGAGTTGTGCCAGAGTTGTGCAAGAGCTGTGCCAGACTTGTGCCAGAGTTGTGCCAGGGTTGTGCCAGAGCTTTGCCAGAGATGTGCCAGACTTTTGCCAGAGTTGTGCCAGAGGTGTGCCAGAGTTGTGCCAGAGTTGTGCCAGAGTCGTGCAAGAGTTGTGCCAGAATTGTGCGAGAGTTGTGCAAGAGTTGTGCCAGAGTTTTGCCAAAGTTGTGCCAGAGTTTTGCCAGAGTCGTGGCAGAAATGTGCCAGAGTTGTGCCAGAGTCGTGCAAGAGTTGTGCCAGAATTGTGCGAGAGTTGTGCAAGAGTTGTGCCAGAGTTTTGCCAAAGTTGTGCCAGAGTTTTGCCAGAGTCGTGGCAGAAATGTGCCAGATTTGGGCCAGGGTTGTGCCAGAGTTGTACCAGAGTCGTGCAAGAGTCATGCCAGAGGTTTGCCAGAGTTGTGCGAGTGTTGTGCCAGAGTTGTGTCAGAGTTGTGCCAGAAATATCCCGGAGCTGTGCCAGAGTTTTGCCAGAGTTGTGCTAGAGTTGTGCCAGAGTTGTGCTGTCAGGAATTCTGTCCTAGATGCGCCCTAGGAGGAGTGGGAGCACCGACGACAATGCATGGCCTTCTGTGTAGCACGCTGATGCTACTTCAGTTGCCAATGCAAACCAAGGTGGAAGAGTGTGGAGTCCAAGGATCACAGTCCAAGAATGGGCAGAAATGAGCCGCAAGCAGTTGCACTCAATCGAAGTGGGAATTGTTGTTCTTTTCAGTGAGATTACATCAGATTTTCATAGCCTATGATCAGAGCTTTCCAACGCATCCAAGCATGCCCAAAACGGAGCAGTATAGCCCCTGCTATGGCCGTCGAAGCAACCCATGGTGGAGCCGCCCACCATGCCCACGAACGGGAGTGACGGAAGGCGCTTCGACGGTGGCTTGTGGAAGCGCCCTTCCTGGCACTCCAACATGGGGGGAAGTTCGCCCTGGTCTAGGAGACCATCTACAACCCTTCCTTCATGGCCATGGTGCCTTTGGAGCCCGTTGGACCTGAACTCGGACCACCGCGATGGAATAATCCCGTCATCCATGACGGAGACCCAGATTCCACACGCTGACCACCCGACCTTCGGGCGGGACTATCTCTCTGAATACTCACTCAAATCGAGCGATTCAAAGCTCAATCTTGCATTGGAAATTCCAAGAAATCCAAATCTGCAATCAGATCAGATGTTTGACCACTCCCCAGTGGTCGAACCAGGAAAACCATCCACGGCAGCCATGGCAAGGGGCACAATTTTGTAACAATCTCCCCCTGCACCGCAGCCATGATGCCCTGTCCTTGAACATTTGCGATGCTCCACTGTCCGGCCAATCGGCTGCTGTGAGAAACTCTCCTCAGCTGCCCTGCACCAGTTACAACACGTAGCGGCGGACGCCTAGCTCCGCGCTGTCTTCTATTGGTGTTGCTGCTTGCCGCGAAAGTTGGTCGCCTCCCCGAGACGACCTGGGAGCCCTTGCCTTCTTACAAGTCTGCTCCCCTTCACGTGGGAGACCCGCACCTCTTGTGGCATCCTCCCCCATGTGCGGAGACCTTGGACCTTCCTTTGTGTCCTCCATCGCCTCCGTTTGTGCTTGTGGTGCCTTTAATTTATCAACACCTTCTGCACCTTGTGAGCTTGGCTCAGTATGCTGCATATCTCCCCTGCCTTCTTGCAGTGCCTCCATGCTGTTGCTCTTGGTCCTTGCCGGCACCGCCTCTGTGCGTACAGCATTGCCCAAGCTGCTGCCACCTGCACCGCCGCTACTGGCTTGCACTTTGTTGCAACCAGTCTCGCGGGATCCACAATGCTGCAGCTGCGACTGCTCCTCTGGCCGTCGCCTGCGCTGCTGCCACCGCCTCACCGCACGTCCTCGATGCGCATGCCTCCCCCTCATGTCTCCATGAGGGGGAGAGGTCTTTTGGTGCTGGTCCCTTGGTCTAAGTTCCCGTGTCACACTCCTCATGCACCTGCGCTTCCTCTTTTGGAGAATGTGGAGAAGCGGAGGTCTCACTCCCCTCTCCCACATCGTGCATGTTGTATGCATCATCCGCCTGTTTTGCAGAATTCAGAGATGCCGACACACTTGCCGCACCTTTTGTTGCGTGCCCCTTGAGTGCTTGCCCTCCTCCTTGAGGACTTGGAACTGACGATACCTTGACCACACCCTGCGACATGGTCCTCCGCTCAGCCACCATCGCCCCCTTATGGGACTCGGCAGCACCCTCCTGGCCTGCCTTGTAGCCGCGGTCCACCGTCGTTGCCGCTCGGAGCGCGTTTTGCTCCTTCGGAGAGCTCAGCCATGTGCCTTTGCTCTCCCCCTGTTGTGCAGCTCTCAGGACCTTGTCCACCCACTTTTGATGCGGTGCACCTACTGCCCGGCCTCTTGCCGTGTGGTACTCTTGTCCCGGTCTGCTGCTGCAATGAGCCCCTCAGGCTCAACTTGAGGACCAGCCCTCATGGCGTCCTCCCTCTGCTGCGTGGTCCTCCGTGCCGCCACCGGCGCCTCCTCTTGAGACTTGGCGACTCCTTTATCAGCCGCCTCGTGGTCACGGTTCACCACATCTACAGCCCGGAGCCTTTTATCCTCCGGTTGAGAGCGCAGGGTCATGCCGCCACTCTCCTCCCTGAGGTGGAGCCTTGTACACGCGATGCGTCGGCACCCGGTCGTGGCACTTGACCTTTCGAGTTTTGGCCATCTTGTCGGTGTAGTAGCTCCCCTTTAGCCGAGGCGCGGAGCCCCTCAGACTCCACTTGAGGACACACCTTCATGCCGTCCTCCTTCTGCTACAAGGTCCTCCGAGCCGCCACCATCGCTCCCCCATGGAACTCGGCAGCACCCTCATGGCCTACCTTGTGATGCCAGTTCACCACTCCTGCAGCATTGGGCCCTTTATGCCCGTTAGGAGAGGCTGGCCGTTTGCCAACAATGCTCTCCCTTGGCTGGTCTGGTACCTGGACACCCTCCTTCACCTCCCCATGAGGCTTTGCACCCATCACACGGCAACTTGTCGCATGGCGTGCCTTGTGGTCCAGGTCCTTCGATCCAGTCTGGACGGTCTCCTTTACACCACCCACTGCGCCCTTAGGTCTCCCCTTCTTGGACGCAGTTGCAACCGCTTTCGTACTCCGACGGCTGCCCATGCCAGAGTCACGGCTACTCCTTGTGAGGACGTCAGCATGTACCAGGTACACACCTCCTTTATGCGCACCACGTGCCAGGACACGTCCGCTGCTCTCCTCTTTTATGAGGCAGCCCTTCCTCGTGAAGGTCACTTTGAGTCCCTCCTTGATGAGGCGACTCACGGACAACACCCCTGTCACCAAGTCAGGCATTTGGAGCTTCCTCTCCTTGGTGCCTCTCTTCTTGGCCGACTTCTCCACCCTTGTTTTACCTCCTCGGAGCACATCACCTCCGTTGTGATGAGCAGCAGCATCTCCATTTTGATGCTCCACCTTGAGCTCCCTCTTGGAGGTTGTGAAGGTTGCACACCCACGGCATGCCATGTGGTCCCCAACCACATCAGCACTCGCAGCTTGAGGCTGATAGCTGCTGCACAGCGTGTCAACGACTGCTTCAGCCTGCCGCCCTCTCCCGATGCGCTTGTCGGGGTCCACGGCTTCCGCTGTGCACGTTGCTTTCCAGTGGCCCCTCTGGCCACAGTTGTAGCAGGCCCCCTTTTGGGACCTGTTGGAGCCTCCTTGCTCCAAACACGCGCCTGCCGCTCGCTTGCCTCGGGTTCCGCCATCTCAGCCCCCTTCATGGAGCGTACGGAGTCAGCGACCGCCACGTTGGTCTGCTGCCCTTCTGCCACCTTTGTGGCCAGATCCGCAGCTCCCGATGTGCAGGCCCGTCTCCAGTGGCCCTCCTGGCCACAGCGATGGCACTCACCCTTCTTGGCACGACACGGACGCGCCCCCTCCTCCCTGTGATCTCCCTCTCCTCCGTGAGAGCACAAGACCAGGGCTGGTGCTGCGGACGACGTCCCTTGCTTCGCCATGGTGGATTCAGTCCACCGGTCGCTGGCCACTTGCGCCGTGTCTTCGCGCGCCGAGTCACGTAGCTGAAGATTTGGCGGGTCGTGTGCGATGCAGAGCCTCTCGCAAGCCTTCGATGCCCAGGTGCATCCTTGGATTCGCTCGCGCTGTGCCGGACACAACGCACATGCGATCAGAGCAAGCGCCTCTTTGTTGCGCTTCTCGAACGCCTCCACCTCCTTGGCCGTCGCAGACGCCGCAGGAGACTTCTCTTCACCGTTGACCAGCGCAAGTAGTCCCCTATAGCGCAGGAAGATCTCAACCTGACACTTCCACAAGGGAAAGTCCCTCCCATCAAACTTGAGGGGGATGTAACAACTGCTCTCTTGCTCGGTCGTGGTTGCCATTGCTTGTAGCGGTAGCGTGCACTTAGAATACGCAGGTCCTCCTAGGGAACGTGGGCCCATAACCCTTTGTCAGGAATTCTGTCCTGCCTGTGCCCTAGGAGGAGTGGGAGCACCGACGAGGATGCCTGGCCTTCTGTGGAGCACACTGACGCTACTTCAGTTGCCAATGCAAACCAAGGTGGAAGAGTGTGGAGTCCAAGGATCAGAGTCAAGAATGAGGAGAAATGAGCCGCAAGCATTTGCACTCAATCGAAGAGGGAATTGTTGTTCTTTTCAGTGAGATTACATCAGATTCTTATAGCCTATGATCAAAGCTTTCCAACGCATCCAAGCATGCCCAAAACGGAGCAGTATAGCCCCTGCTATGGCCATCGAAGAAACCCATGGTGGAGCCGCCCACCATGCCCACGAACGGGAGTGACGGAAGGCGCTTCGACGGTGGCTTGTGGAAGCGCCCTTCCTGGCACTCCAACGCGGGGGGAAGTTTGCCCTGGTCTAGGAGACCATCTACAACCCTTCCTTCATGGCCATGGTGCCTTTGGAGCCCGTTGGACCTGAACTCGGACCACCGCGGTGGAATTATCCCGTCATCCATGACGGAGACCCAGATTCCACACATCACCACCCGACCTTTGGGCGGGGCTATCTCTCTGAATACTCACTCAAATTGAGCGATTCAAAGCTCGATCTTGCATTGGAAATTCGAAGAATCCAAATCTGTAATCAGATCAGATGTTCCACCACTCCCCAGTGGTCGAACCAGGAAAACCATCCACGGCAGCCATGGCAAGGGACACAATTTCCTAACATGTGCAAGAATCGTGCCAGAGTTTTGCCAGAGTTTTGCCAGATTTGTGCCAGAATTGTGCAAAAGTTGTGCCAGAGTTGTGCCAGAGTTGAGCCAGAGTTGTGCCAGAGTTGTGCCAGAGTTGTGCCAAAGTTGTTCCAGAGTTATGCCAGAGTTGTGCCAGAGTTGTACCAGAGTTTTACCTTACGTGCCAGAGTTGTGCTAGAGTTGTGCTCTAGTTGTGCTAGAATTGTGCCAGGGTTGTGCCAGATTTGTGCCAGAGTTGTACCAAAGCTGTACCTGATGTGCCAGAGTTGTGCTAGAGTTTTGCTCTAGTTGTGCTAGAAGTGTGCCAGAGTTGTGCCAGGGTTGTGCCAGAGTTGTGTCAGGATTGCGCCAGAGTTGTGCCACAGTTGAGCCAGGGTTGTACCAGAGTTTTGCTAGAGTTGTGCTAGAGTTGTGCCAAATTTGTGCCAGAGTTGTGCCAGAGTTGTGAAGAATTGTGCCAGAGTTGTGCTAGAGTTGTTCCAGAGTTGTACCAGAATTGTGCCAGAGTTGTGCCAGGATTGTGCAGGAGTTGTGCCAGAGTTGTTCCAGAGTTGTGCCAGAGTTGTGCCAGAGTTGTGCCAGAGTTGTGCCAGAGTAGTGCCAGAGTTGTGCCAGAGTTGTGCTAGAGTTGTGCCAGAGTTGTGCACGAGTTGTGCCAGGGTTGTGCCAGAGTTTTGCCAGAGTTGTGCCAGAGTTGTGCCAGAGTTGTGCCAGAGGTGTGCCAGAGTTGTGCCAGAGTTGTGCCAGAGTTGTGCCAG
>SZWC01014425.1:20701-37054 GCA_023375785.1 Penium margaritaceum
TCCATAATCTCACACAAGGGAGGAAATCAGCCTAGCAATCAGGCTGACCACTCACACACGACCTAGAGAGCTAGAGAATGCTCTCATGGCACACTCCTAGTGGTCACATAACCCACAAACCCATGGAGAATCGCCATGTGTCCATGGCTAGCACACAAGGATCTCACCTCACCTAAAAAGTAAGGAGAGGTACCTTTATCCTAGTCAGCACACTCTGACAAGGCAATCCTAAGACCAAGGACCTTTTTGGATATTTCTCCCATCAGGTCTTGACCCTGGACCTCTTGCCTTTTTCTTTTCTCAGGCTAAGGCATGGAGCCATCACCCATGCCCACCCAGACATCGACGGTCCATGACCCCCGAAACTTCGAAAATTCATATCTCCCAATCCGACCGTTGGATCGGCCTCAAACTTGGACCGTAGACATTTTGCCACATGATCTTTCCAATGGTGAAGTCGGATTGGCGATCGGAGCAGGCATCTGGTACTTTCCTGGAACTTGCTCCTGTGGACCTGAAATTGAGCCGGATGGCTCCCTTTCCAACAATCTCCCACTTTGCCGCAGTCAGAGTGGGCTGAGTCCACATGCCTTCATGCAGAACTGCTGCTTCTCACGGGTCACTGGCTTGGTGCAGAAATCAGCAACCTGCTTGCTCGTTGGAGTAAACTCCAGCTTGATAGCACCCTCCTACACCATGTGCCTGATGAAGTGATAGGCGATGTCAATGTGCTTGGTGCGAGCATGGTGCTTGGGATTCTTGGCGAGAGCAATAGCGCTCTGGTTGTCGACACGCATAGGAACAGGAACTGCTGCAGTCGCACTCATCTCCGGCATGAGACGCTGAAGCCAAACTGCTTCCTTGGCTCCAAAGCTGAGAGAGACGTACTCAGCTTCTGTGCTTGAGGTGGCCACGACCACCTGCCGCTTGCTGCACCAGCTGATGGCACCTCCATTCATGAGAAACACATGTCCAGAGATGGATTTGCGAGTCTCAGGGTTTGAAGCCCAATCTGCGTCTGTGTAGCCGATGATGCTGTTGTCGTTGCCATTGTAGGTGATGCCGATGTTGGCGGTTCCAGCAAGGTAGCGGAAGATCCGCTTCACTACCTTCTGGTGCTCAGGGCCGGGATTAGCCATGTGCTGGCTCACAGCGCTCACAGCCTGTGCGAGGTCCGGCCTGGTTGCCACCATCAGGTACATGAGACTGCCGACGGCGCTCTGGTACTTCTGCCGCTCAGCTGTATCTGCTTCTCCACTGAAGCTCACGAGGTACTGCCACGTCTCTAGCGGTGTGCCGATGGGTTTGGCCTCTGCCATGCCGAACCGCTGTAGGACGTCCTTGATGTAGCGACTCTGCTGCAGCGAGAGAGAGCGTGATTTGCGGTCACGCGTGATCTGGATACAGAGGAAGTATGACGCCTCCCCGAGATCAGACATCTGGAAGCGCTCCTGCATGGCTTCCTTGAACTCCTGCAGTCAGACATGCTGTTGGAAAGGAGGAGCATGTCATCCACATAGACAATGATGATGAGGATCTCATGCTGATGCTGCCAGCGATACACGCTGTAGTCACACTCGCTGCGCTCAAACCCCATGCACTGCAACGCCGCATCCAACTTCTGGTTCCAAGCACGCGACGCTTGCTTGAGGCCGTACAGCGACTTCTGCAGCTTGCAAACAAGGTGCTCCTGGCCATCCATGACGAACCCCTCTGGCTGCTCCATGTAGATCTCCTCCTCCAATTCACTATTCAAGAATGCCGTCTTGACATCCATGTGGNATCTCCTGCTGCACGGCTTGCGCCCAATCTGCTGCATCTAGTGCAGCCATGGCCTCCTTGTATGACGTTGGCTCATCTGAATCTGCTGCAACTGCGACGTTCATCTGTTCTGGTTTCTACAGCATCCAGAAATGGCCGCGCTCACCAGGCTTGTAACGCACCCTGAGAGGGTACCTGCGACCTGGTACTGGAGCGTTAGCGGGCGGCTGGCGCGGTGCTGCTGGCACAACTGCTGCTGCTGGTGGTGCTGAATCTCCCTCCTCTGCTTCTGCCGATGAGGCTGCTGTATCTGCTGCATCAGACATGGGAGAGTACAGTGATTCTCCCACTGTCACAGTAGAGGAAGGATCGGGAGAAACTGGGTCAAGAAGAATTTCTGCTCCCATTGTCTCGTCAGCTGCTGGTTCTGTTGCCTCTTCACACACAATGTTGGTGCCGATGACATTGCTCTCATTGAAGACGACATCCCTGGAGATGATGACGTGGCCTGTATCCCTCTCGTAGAGGCGATACGCCTTGCTTGCCACGTCGTAGCCAATCATCAGCATCTACGCACTCTTCGTGTCCCACTTTTGCCGCTTCTCCTTTGGCACGTGCATGTGCGCCAAGCTGCCAAACGCGCGAAGATGACCCACGCTCGGCTTCTTGCCGAACCACGCCTCGTACGGCGTCATCTGCTCCAGCGCCTTAGTTGGACTACGGTTCTTGATGTAGACCGCAGTGCTCACAGCTTCAGCCCAGAAGTCGTAGGTCAGCCGAGCCGCGTGCAGCATGGAGCGCGCCGACTCCACAATGGTACGGTTGGCGCGTTCTGCTACGCCGTTCTGCTGCGGCGAGTACGGCGCGGTACGCTGCGCCTTGATGCCAGCTGCTGCGAGGTAGTCCTGGAACTCCTNCAAACGCGCGAAGATGACCCACGCTCGGCTTCTTGCCGAACCACGCCTCGTACGGCGTCATCTGCTCCAGCGCCTTAGTTGGACTACGGTTCTTGATGTAGACCGCAGTGCTCACAGCTTCAGCCCAGAAGTCGTAGGTCAGCCGAGCCGCGTGCAGCATGGAGCGCGCCGACTCCACAATGGTACGGTTGGCGCGTTCTGCTACGCCGTTCTGCTGCGGCGAGTACGGCGCGGTACGCTGCGCCTTGATGCCAGCTGCTGCGAGGTAGTCCTGGAACTCCTTGCTTAGGTATTCTCCACCGCGATCGCTGCGCAGCGCCTTGATCTTCTTGCCGGTCTGGTTCTCCATCATGGCCTTGAACTCCTTGAACCTGTCAAAGCACTGGTCCTTGGAGGAAAGGAAGTACACAGCAGTGTAACGGCTGAAATCATCAATGAAGGTGAGAAAATACCTAGAGCCTCCAAAGCTCTGGGTCTCCATCGGTCCGCAGAAGTCCGTGTGGACCAGCTCCAACACCCCTTTTGCACGCTCCCCTGCTCCAGAGAATGCCTCGCGGTGCTGCTTCCCCTCCAAACAGCCAATGCATAACTGTTGCTCAAAGTTATAGATGGTAGGTAGGTCACGCACCATCTGCTTTGCTTGAAGCTGCTGTAAGGCGCGCATGCCGATGTGGCCGTAGCGTGCATGCCAGATCTCGCCATCTGTCGCCTGCACCACTGCTGCAAGACTCTGCTCACGCGGGATCTTGGTTGCCCCCAGCAGGCGGTACATGTCGCCTTCCTTCACCGACCTGGCCAACTCCTCTCCTGTATCCTTGTTGAGGATGTAGCCATAGTCACCATCGAAGACGACGCGCAGTCCTGTGTTTTTAAGAGAGGAGACTGAGAGGAGGTTGAATGCAGCATCAGGTACATACAGCACGCCATGGAACACTCCCACTTCAATACCACGTGGGGTCTCCAACCACATCTCCACAATCCCAATCCCCTCAGCATACACCACCCGATCATCACCCATTGCAATAGGACGGGGAGGAATGGAGAGCAACTGCGTAAACCACTCCCTGTGGTGCGTCAGACTCTTGGTACACCCAGAGTCTTTGTACCATGCCAGATCCGCCTTCTCCTCGTGCGACATGTCAGACTTCGCCATGAAGAGGCGGTCGTGTACCTCCTTGGCCACGTTCATGTTGCCAAAATGGCGCACGCTGGTCTGGTTCTGCTGCTGCTACTACTGCTGCCGTTGTTGTGACTGCTGCTGCTGTTGCTGTGGAGATTGCTGCTTTTGCTGCTGCTCCTGCTGCTGCTCCTTCTGGTCCCTCTTGAACTTGAAGCACTCTTTCTTGTAGTGCCCCTCTTTCTGGCAATAGTGGCACTTGCCCTTCTTCTTGCCTCTCTGCTGCTCGGACTACTGCTGCTACTGGTTGCGTGAGCCCATCGCCATGAAAGCTGCTTCACTACTGCTGTTGCCGCCATTGCGTTTTGCGGCATTGCGACGCAGTTCCACCTGCACCAGGTGTGTGCAGATGAAGTCGAGGTCGAGAGTTGGCTGGCACTCCAGCGTCTCTCGCACCATGTCGTAGCTGGTTGGGAGTCCCCTCAGCAAGAGGAGGATGAAGTGCGTCTCTTCCACAGGGTTGCCGGCCGCTTTGAGCTGCTTTGCCAGCTCCTTTGCCCTGTCCAGGTACGCCTCCATCCCTTCACCACCCTGCATTTTCAGCGCCATCATCTTTTCCTCCAAAAGCATGAGGAATGTAGGATCCTTGCTCTCATACTTCTTGCACAACGTGTCCCACCCCTCCTTTGCAGTAGCCTTGTCACTCACGTACTGAAGATGCGGGTTGGAGATGGTGTTGACAAGCAACCTGTAGGCCTGCCTGTCCTTCTTCCACTCCTCATATGCCGCCGCTGCAGTTGTAGATGAACTTGCATCTGCTGCACCTTTCTGCGGCGTCTTCCCCGCCACCACCTGAGCTGCGGTGATGCCTTTTGCCTGCGGAGGCGGAGCGCGCTCGTCGCCGCTCACCACCGCCCACAAGCCCCTCTCCTCCAAAAGGAGGCGGGTACGGATCTTCCAAAACGTGAAGTTGGCACGTCCTTCCAGCCTCTCCAAGGGCTGGGCTTCTGTTACCACGCCTGCTGCTGCCATTTTGAGCTTTGGTGATGCTCAACGCTGCCCTTGGGTGGCGGCGCTACCCCTGCTTCTGCTGCTGCTTCTGCCAGAAATCTGTCTGACAGAAAATGGACTGTAGATGCCAGCAGACTGGGAATTTGGAAAAACGGAGCCCACAACTGGAAAATGCAGCTCAAAACCTTTCAGATCGACCCATAAAACAGGGTCATCAACAGGGGATTTGAAAAGATATGACATCTTGAAAACAGGGTATTCTTCTGCTCCTACTCCAACTCAGGCCAGCCAGCTTGTAAACGGCGTTTCTCCCAAACGAATCAATGGAATGCAAATATTTTTGCACCAATAGAAAGCTTAGGAAAAATAATACAATTCGCATGTGCCACTTTTTAAATTTGACAAAGAAACGAGAGAGTTATGGTCATCACAAGGCGACAGTCTTACTCATAGAGAAGAGTGTAGTCCTGGCCGACCTCGTTTTGAGCATAACTCTCAATCCGACTGTTGGATCTTCGCGATCTTGCGCTCGTTGGAAAGCTTGTCTTCTGAACTTGAAGATCCAGTGGTCGATAGTCAAATTTGGTGAAGGTTTCACCCCAACCCGTCACTCTCAAAGTGACGGCCTGTGCAGGCTAAAAGTGGCAGAACTTGGCTCTGATACCAAATGTTGGAAATGGAGGAGAGAGGGAGCCTTGGAGCAGCGAGCATGTGTGATTGGAAGGGCATCACTTGTGCTGAAGAATGGTTGTTCAATCACTCAAAATGATGGAGTACATATAGAGCTAGAGCTTGGGCAAGTCAGCCCTCTCACAAGCCACACCACTTAGCCATGGAGGCTAAGGCTCACACACTAGANGACCCTGGACCTCTTGCCTTTTTCTTTTCTCAGGCTAAGGCATGGAGCCATCACCCATGCCCATCCAGACATCGACGGTCCATGACCCCCGAAACTTCGAAAATTCATATCTCCCAATCCGACTGTTGGATCGGCCTCAAACTTGGACCGTAGATAATTTGCCACCTGATCTTTCCAATGGTGAAGTCGGATTGGGGATCGGAGCAGGCATCTGGTACTTTCCTGGAACTTGCTCCTGTGGACCTGAAATTGAGCCGGATGGCTCCCTTTCCAACACATATACGATACGATACGATACCATACCATACCATACGATACCATACGATATAATACCATACCATAACAAACAATACTATACCATAGCATACCATATGATACGATACCATACCAGACCATACCATACCATACCATACCATACCATTCCATACCATACCATACCATACCATACCATACCATATCATACCACATCATACCATACCATATCATACCATTCTATACCATACCATACCATACCAAACCATACCAAACCATACCATGCCTTGCCATACCATACTATACCAAACCATACCATACCATACCATACCATATCATGCCATACCATACCATATCATACCATATCAAACCAAACCATGCCATACCATACAATATCATACCATACCATAGCATACCATACCATACCATACCATACCATCCCATACTTTACCATCCCATACCATACCATACCATACCATACCATACCATATCCTATCCTACCCTACCCTACCTTACCAAACCATACCATTCCATACCATACCATACCATACCATACCATACCGTACCATTACCTACCATACCACACTATACCATACCATAGCATACAATACCATACCATACCAAACCATACCAAAGCACACCATACCATACCATACCATATCATACCATACCAAACCATACCATACCAAACCATACCATACCATATTATACCATACAATACCATGTGATACCATGCGATACCATACCGTACCATAACCTACCATACCACACTATACCATACCATAGCATACAATACCATACCATACTAAACCATACCAAAGCACACCATACCATACCATACCATACCATACCATACCATACCATACCATACAAAAGCATACCTTTCCATACCATACTATACCATACCATGCCACACCATACCACACCATACCATAATATACCATACCATACCATACCATACCATACCATGCCATGTCATACCATACCAGACCATACCATACCATACTATACCATACCATACCATTCAATACCATACCATGCCATAGATACCATACCATAGCCTACCATCCAATACCATACCAAACCATATGATACCAAACCATACCATACCATACCATACCATACCACGCCACACCACACCCCACCATACCATGTCATACCATACCATACCATACCATAACGTACCATGCCATACCATACCATACTATACGATAGCATACCACACAATACCATATCATACCATACAATACGATACCATAATATACCATACTATACCATAAAATACCATACCATATCATACTATACCATACTATACTATACCATACTAAACCATACCATACTATACCATACCATACGGTACCATACCATACCATTCCATACGATATCATACAATACCATACGATACAATACGATACCATACCACACCATACGATACCATTTAATACCATACGATACAATACGATACCATAATATACCATACTATACTATACCATACTATACCATATTATACTATACCATACTATACCATATTATACTATACCATACTATACCATATTATACTATACCATACTATACCATATTATACTATACCATACTATACCATATTATACTATACCATACTATACCATATTATACTATACCATACTATACCATATCACACCATATCATACCATACCATACCATACCATTCTATACTATATACTACCATACCAAACTATACCATACCATACCATGCCATGCCGTACCATACCATACTCTACCATACCATACCATACCATACCATACCATACCATATCATACCATACCACACCACA
The DNA here is from genome assembly GCA_023375785.1 of Penium margaritaceum. NCBI lineage: Eukaryota > Viridiplantae > Streptophyta > Zygnematophyceae > Desmidiales > Peniaceae > Penium > Penium margaritaceum. The sequence goes on from SZWC01014425.1 coordinate 28,433, forward strand.
CCATGCTACACCAAACTACACCATACCATATGATACCATACCATACCATACCATATACGATACGATACGATACCATACCATACGATATCATACGACATAATACCATACCATACCATAACAAACAATACTATACCATAGCATACCATATGATACGATACCATACCAGACCATACCATACCATACCATACCATACCATACCATACCATACCATACCATACCATACCATACCATGCCATACCATACCATACCATACCATACCATCCAATACAATACGGTACTATGCGATACTATACCCTACCATACCATACCATACCATACCATACCATACCATATCATACCACATCATACCATAGCATATCATACCATTCTATACCATACCATACCATACCAAACCATACCATACCATACCATGCCTTGCCATACCATACTATACCAAACCATACCATACCATACCATACCATATCATGCCATACCATACCATACCATACCATGCCTTGCCATACCATACTATACCAAACCATACCATACCATACCATACCATATCATGCCATACCTTACCATACCATACCATACCATACCATATCAAACCAAACCATGCCATACCATACGATATCATACCATACCATAGCATACCATACCATACCATACCATACCATCCCATACTTTACCATCCCATACCATACCATACCATACCACACCATACCATACCATATCCTACCCTACCCTACCCTACCCTACCCTACCCTACCTTACCAAACCATTCCATTCCATACCATACCATACCATACCATACCATACCGTACCATAACCTACCATACCACACTATACCATACCATAGCATACAATACCATATGATACCAAACCATACCATACCATATTATACCATACAATACCATGCGATACCATGCGATACCATACGATATCATATGATACCATACTATATAATACGATACAATACAACACCATACGATACCATATGATACCATACAATACTATACGATACCATATGATACCATATGATACCATACAATGCCATACGATACCATACGATACCATGTGATACCTTACCCTGCCATACCATACCATACCATATCATACCTTTCCATACCATACCATACAAAAGCATACCTTTCCATACCATACCATACCATACCATACCATACTACACCATACCACACCATATCATAACATACCATACCAAACCATACCATACCATACCATGCCATGTCATACCATACCAGACCATACCATACCATACTATACCATACCATACTATACAATACCATACCATGCCATAGATACCATACCATAGCCTACCATCCAATACCATACCAAACCATATGATACTAAACCATACCATACCATACCATACCATACCATACCATACCATACCACGCCACACCATACCACACCATACCATGTCATACCATACCATACCATACCATACCATACCATAACATACCATGCCATACCATGCCATACCATACGATAGCATACCATACAATACCATACCGTACCATACCATACCATACAATATCGCACCATACCATACCATACCATACCATACCGTACCATTCCATACCGTATATACTATGCCATAATCTACCATACCATACCATACCATACCATACCATACCAAACCATACCATGTCATAACATACCATACCATACCATACCTTACCATACCATACTATATCATACCATACCATACCATACCATACCATACCATGTCATACCATACCATACTATACCATACCATACCAGACTATACCAGACCTTACGAGGCCATACCATACCATACTATACCATTTAATAACATACTATACTATACCGTACCATACCATACTATAACATACCAGACCATACCATACCATACCATACTCTACCCTACCCTACCCTACGATACCATTCCATATCATACTATATCATACCATACCATACCATACTCTACCCTACCCTACCCTACGATACCATTCCATATCATACTATATCATACCATATCATATCATATCATACCATACGATTATTGGAATAATGATAAAATAGGGTATGTTCCAAAATGGCATAACGTAGAGGACCAGGGGAGAGCTGCCAATCTCTCCCCTGACATTCTGCCACCTATGTGCTACCCTGATCTACACTATGCCTCATGTCTACTGCTAGGTCAGGAGAAAGGGTAGTCCCATACCTCCCCTGCCCATTCATATATACCTCTTTTTTCGAGAGGGGCATGACCACAAGTAGCATATATTGTGTAGACCTTTGCACTCCTGTGTTAAGAGGAATGGAAGCTGTAGCGTGAGGGGAGCTCTGGCAGGAGGCTGACATGGCATCTCAAAAGGAGTAGAGAGAGAACAGAGTACCAGGCTACCAATCTGATTGATATGGAGGGAAGATAGTGTGGACAAGTTTGGGAGGGATGTGGCATCGATAAATATCAATGACACAAAAACTCGGAGACCATCCGATCTAAGATCAACGGCGCACGACTAACGTATGAATGACATGTACCGAATCACATCGAACGTGAACAAAGAACGGTACTATTGAGGTTTTACCTAAGAACCTGTATGATCGGGACCAAAGTTCAAAACAACAAAGACGGCAGGAGTCGGCGGCAAACGGCAGAACCATGACGGTGGAGCGATAAGCACAAGAGGTGAAGGCATGCGAAGTAGAATTTAAGACAGAGTTGATCCCATTTTCTTCATTCCTTTGGGGATTAGATGTTAGTAGCAACTGTACGCATGAGTTAGAATATTCAGATGAATGGAATTCATTTCTCTGTTGCTGGTTGAGTAGATCTGGCTTTGAGTACTTGTGATAATCTGTCTGGTTCTGAGTGATTGGTTTACACTGTGTAGACAGTTTTCTTATGGCATTCGATGATCTCCAATTTTAACATTTGGTATCAAAGCAAAATGTGCCACAAATCACTTGACTGGTTGCACTACCCAAAGGGATCAAGGAAACAATGTCTAGACTTATGGCTATATTCCACAGAGGCGGCATGAGTGATCAGTTCAAATTTTAGCCGTTTGAGGGCACGAACTATAATGACTTTGTATTCAATGTGAAAGTGGTTTTCTTGGCTAAAGGACTAGGGGGAGATGTTTCTGATCCTCCCACTGAGACATTGGCCGCCCATACTTCTGAAGACGCCCGACTCGTATTGCAACGAAGATGTGACCAGGCCTTTGCTCTGCTGGCAATGCAAGTGTCTGACAGGTTGAAATTTTCAATCAAGGACGGAAACCCAACGCTAGAGGCAAGACGTGCATGATTGGCTCTCCAACAATGCTACCTAAAAGTGGGGGTCCCTGAACTCAACAACCTCCTTATTCAATTCTGTGAACTCAAGATGGGGGACATGACTAAGCTCGAGGATCACATGGCACAAGTGAAGCAACTGGTTGATCACATCGCAACCATGGGGCAGACACTCTTTGAAAAAGTGGTTGTTCTTGGACTCTTTGCAAGTTTACCTTCCAGATTTGACAACACCGTTGAACAGCTACTGGCCTTCAAAGAATAGGGTACTATGTTTAATACAAGACTTCAGACTCTGGAAGCTGCGAGGCTATTACTACCACCAGCCAATGGAGGAAATGNAGCACCAGGTACTAATGGTTTTGAGAACGTAAGATGTTGGAACTGTCAGTAACTAACCACGACGACCGAGACATCTCGATGCTCAACATGCTCTGTTGACAACATACTCCTATCACGTTGAGACCCCATCCAGCTTAATTGGCAGCTTCAGACACATGACGACTCAAATGACAGACAGCTTGAATCAACATTTTTTTCAATTGGAGACTCTTGGAATCGCCAACATCACCAGCACCAATTCAGACAATACCACCATTAATTTCATCACTCGTCCCGACGATATCCTATCAACTGCACCTTCAGCTGCCATCCAAAAAGTGGCCTCAGAAGATGCAGAATTCATCCTGGAAGAACTGGCCCTCTGCACTATCGGCAGTGCCTTTCTGCTGGTAGCTTGTATCGTAACCTGGATTCTTGACTCTGAAAGTACCAACCACATGACTCACAACAAAGCCTGGTTTACAGACTACAAAGATTTCAAGAAGCCAATGCCGGTTCGGATAGGAGATGGATGCAGCATCCTTGATATTGGTGTTGGCAGTGTCAAATTCTCTACAAGTTTCCAAAAGAAAGTAGCCTACTGTACTTTCTCTCATGTTCTGTTTGTCCCAGACTTGGTTGCTAATCTCCTGTCCGTAACACGCCTTAATGACAAAGACTGCAATGTTTTTTTGGTGCTGACAAGAGCTGCCGTATCTTTCCTAGTAATGGACACATTGTAGCTGAAGCCAAGAGAGAAGGAAACCTGACTATTCTCCTAACACTGGATCTTGAACCAGATGAAGACACATCTGAGGTGGCCTTAGCCGCCAGTGGGCCCTCAAGTTCCTCATCACCACCACCTTCTTCTGACCTACTGACGATGTTATGGCATCAACGACTTGGTCATGTGGGTTTCTCCATATTGGTGACCATGTCCAAACAGGTCATTGTTGACTCACTACCCCGGACGTTGACCCAACCCAGCTCCATCTGCTGTAAAGGATGTCTCATAGGAAAGAAACATCGGTAGCCCTTCTTCACTCACTCAGACGTCCGAGCTTCTCACAAACTTCATCTGGTCCACATGGATCTCTGCTACATCAAAGACCCCTTCTCTATGGAAAGTATTATTTCCTTGTTCTCCTAGATGATTGTACTCACCATGTTTGGCTCCGCTTCTTGCATCACAAGTCTGAAGCTGCAGAACACATCATATCATTATTGCACAGTATTGAAAAAAAAACTAATCATCACGTCAAGGTTGTCCGATCCACCAATGGTGGTGATTTTGTGAGTCAGCCGCTCACCACCTTTTGAGAAGCCCATGGAATTGAGCATCAACGGACACTCCCTCATACGCCTTAGCAGAATGGCCATACCGAGCAAATGAATCGCACTCTTCTTGAAAAGGCACACTCCATGCTCCATGCTGCAGGTTTGTCCACCGGATTCTGGGAAGAGTCTGTCAACATGGCTGGATATCTCCTCAACCGTCTTCCCTGCAAGTGTTTTCACAATCACAGCATGCCGTATGAAAGCTTGTATGGCCATCCCCTAAATGTTGGCCATCTGAAAGTTTTTGGTGGCACGTCCTATGCCTGGGTCCAACCAGGTGCTCGAGACAAACTGGAATCACATACCCAGAAGGGCATCTTTGTCAGATATTTAGACAACAGCCAGGCCTAATGCATTTGGGATCCAGTGGCCAGGTGCATTGTTTGGAGTCGAAGTGCCACTTTTGATAAAACTCTGACTCATCGGGCTGTTTTCTCCTCCAGCCCTCCGCAGCTCCATGTCATCTCCATGGACCCTGAACCTCTTCTTCCTCCTCAGCTCCCTGTTGATTTTAGTCTTGATAAGTACGCTGGCATCATCCCTCCCATTTTTCTTGCAGTTGACTGTCCTGTGGAACCTCCACCTGCATCGCCTCCACCGCCTCCTCTACCACCACCTTGAGTACATTGATTCTCCCACAACTAGTCCACGGACTACGATCCCAAGGCTCCACCATGCCGCTCCTCTTCTCAAGCCAATCTCAAGGCTCTCACTACGGTCTTTTCACGTGGGACTGCTCCTGCTGTTCCAGCTCCACCATCTTGTCCCGCTTATCCCGTTCCTCTTTATTCTCCCTCCTACGAGTACGCTTTTGTCAACCCCATGGTGGACCCACTGAGCTACAAAGATGCCATGTCTCATCTCGACTCTGCTAATTGGTATTTCGCAGCTGTAAGCGAGTTTGACCAACTTCAAAAGCAATAGACCTGGACTCTCGTTCATCTCCTACCAGATACTCCTTTGTTACGTTTAAGTGGATCTTCAAATACAAACTTGATGAACACAGTCTTCCCGACAGATTCAAGGCTTGCCTTGTGGCGTGTGGTTACAGTCAAGTTCAAGGTGTCAACTACATCGACATCTTCGCCCCAGTTTCCAAGTACAGCTCCATCTGTGTTGGAACTGGAGGACAGATGGAACCTTGGAGCAGCGAGCATATGGGACTGAAAGGGCATCAGTTGTGCTAAAGAATGGTTATTAAATCACTCAAAATGATGGAGTACATATAGAGCTAGAGCTTGGGCAAGTCAGCCCTCTCACAAGCCACACCACTTAGCCATGGAGGCCAAGGCTCACATACTAGAGTCCATAACCTCACACAAGAGAGGAAATCGGCGTAGCAATCAGACCGACTACTCACACACGACCTATAGAGCTAGAAAATTATCTCATGGCACACTCCTAGTGGTCACATAACCCACAATCCCATGGAGAATCGCCATGTGTCCATGGCTAGTACACAAGGATCTCACCTCACCTAAAAAGTAAGGAGAGGTAACTTTTCCTAGTCAGTACACTCTGATAAGGGAATCCAAGAATTTAGGACCTTTTGCATATTTCTCCCATCAGGTCTTGACCCTGGACCTCTTGCCCTTTTTCTTTTCTCACGCTAATGCATGGAGCCATCGCCCATGGTCACCCTGACAGCGGCGGTCCATGGCCCCAAAAACTTTGAAAATTCATATCTCTCAGTCCGACCGTAAGACCGGCCTGAAATCTTAATAGTAGACAATTCGCCGCCTGATCTTTCCTATGAAGTTGGATTGACGATCAGAACAGGCATGTGGTAGTTTCCTGGAACTTGCTCTACTGGTACTCAAACTGAGCCGGATGGCTCCTTTTCCAACAATCTCCTACTTTGCCACACTCAGAGTGGGCTGAATCCGCATGCCTTCAAGCACAACTGCTGCTTGTCACGGGTCACTGGCGTGGTGCAAAAATCAGTGACCTGCTTGCTGGTTGGAGTAAACTCCAACTTGATAGCACCCTCCTGCACCATGTGCCGGATGAAGTGATATGCGATCTCAATGTACTTGGTGCATGTATGGTGCTAAGGATTCTTGGCAACTGTGATTATGCTCTGGTTGTCAACACGCATAGGAACTGGAACTGCTCCACTTCCACTCATCTCCGCTGCTGCAGCCAAACTGCTTCCTTCGCTCCAAAACTGAGAGAGATGTACTCAGCTTCCGTGCTTGAGATGGCCACGACCACTTGCCACTTGTTGCACTAGCTGATGGCCCCGCCATGCATGAGGAACACATGTCCAGAGATGGACTTGCAGTCCTTGGGGTGTGAAGCCCAATCTGCGCCTGCATAGCCGATGATGTTGTTGTCGTTGCCATTGTACGAGATGCCGATGTTGATAGTTTCAGCAAGGTAGCGAAAGATCCATTGCACTGCCTTCTTGTACTCAGGTCCACGGTTCGTCATGTTTTGGCTCACAGTGCTCACGGCGTGTGCGAGATCCGGCCTGGTTGCCACCATCAAGTACATGCGACTGCCGACGGCGCTCAGGTACTTCTGCCGCTCAGCTACATCCGCTTCTTCATTGGAGCTCCCGAGGTACTACTGCGTCTCCAACGGTGTGTCGATGGGTTTAGCCTCTGCCATGCCGAACCACTGCAAGACATCTTTGATAAGCGGCTCTGCTGCAACTAGAGAGAGCGTGATTTGTGATCATGCATGATCTGGATACCAAGGAAGTATGACGCCTTCCCGAGATCAGATATCCGGAAGCGCTCCTACATGACCTCCTTGAACTCTTGCAATACAGACATGCTGTTGGAAAGGAGGAGCATATCATCCACATAGACAATGATGATGAGGATCTCGTTCTCATGCTGCCAGTGATACACGGTGTAGTCACACTTGCTACACTCATACTCCATGCACTGCAGCGCCGCATCTAACTTCTGGTTCCAAGCACGCGACGCCTGCTTGAGGCCGTACAACGACTTTTGCAGCTTCTAAACCAGGTACTCCTGGCCTTCCATGACGAATCCCTCCAACTGCTCCATGTAGATCTCCTCCTCCAGGTCACCGTTCAAGAATGTTGTCTTGACATCCATGTGGTGAATTTGAAGTCCTCGGCGACTGCATAAGAAATGAGCGTGCGCACTGAGGCAAACTTTGCAATAGGAGCACATGTTTTCGTATACTGGATGCCTTCCTGTTGCGCGTAACCCTTGGCGACCTGGTACTAGACCGCTAGTAGGCGGTTCGCACGCTGCTACTGGCACAATTGCTACTGCTACTGGTGCTGTATCTTCCTCCTCTGCTTCTGCCGATAAGGCTGCTGTATCTGCTGCATCTGACATGGGAGAGTAGGGCGATTCTCCCATTGTCACACTAGAGGAAGGATTAGGAGAGACAGGATCAGGAAGGATATCTACTCCCACTATCTCATCAATTGCTGGTTCTGCTGCCTCTTCGCAGATGATGTTGATGCCCATGACGATACTCTCATTGAAGATGACTTCCTTGGAGATGATGACGTGGCCTGCATCCCTCTTGTAGAGGTGATAGGCCTTGCTTGTGTTGGAAATGGAGGAGAGAGGGAGCCTTGGAGCAGCGAGCATGTGTGATTGGAAGGGCATCACTTGTGCTGAAGAATGGTTGTTCAATCACTCAAAATGATGGAGTACATATAGAGCTAGAGCTTGGGCAAGTCAGCCCTCTCACAAGCCACAC
>SZWC01014425.1:37147-56328 GCA_023375785.1 Penium margaritaceum
TGGGCAAGTCAGCCCTCTCACAAGCCACACCACTTAGCCATGGAGGCTAAGGCTCACACACTAGAATCCATAATCTCACACAAGGGAGGAAATCAGCCTAGCAATCAGGCTGACCACTCACACACGACCTAGAGAGCTAGAGAATGCTCTCATGGCACACTCCTAGTGGTCACATAACCCACAAACCCATGGAGAATCGCCATGTGTCCATGGCTAGCACACAAGGATCTCACCTCACCTAAAAAGTAAGGAGAGGTACCTTTATCCTAGTCAGCACACTCTGACAAGGCAATCCTAAGACCAAGGACCTTTTTGGATATTTCTCCCATCAGGTCTTGACCCTGGACCTCTTGCCTTTTTCTTTTCTCAGGCTAAGGCATGGAGCCATCACCCATGCCCACCCAAACATCGACGGTCCATGACCCCCGAAACTTCGAAAATTCATATCTCCCAATCCGACCGTTGGATCGGCCTCAAACTTGGACCGTAGACATTTTGCCACATGATCTTTCAAATGGTGAAGTCTGATTGGCGATTGGAGTAGGCATCTGGTACTTTCCTGGAACTTGCTCTTGTGGACCTGCAATTGAGCCCGATGGCTCCCTTTCCAACAGCTTGCCACGTCATAGCCTATCATTAGCATCTGTGCGCTCTTAGTGTCCGACTTCTACCGCTTCTCCTTCAGCACGTGCATGTGTGCCAAGCTACCCAATGTATGAAGATGACCCACGCTCGGCTTCTTGCCAAACCACGTCTCGTATGGTGTCATCTCCTCCAGCGTCTTAGTAGGACTGCGGTTCTTGATGTACACCGTAGTGCTCACTGCTTCGGTCCAAATGTCGTAAGGGAGCCAAACCACGTGCATCATGGAGCGCGCCGACTCAATGATGGTACGGTTGGCGCGTTCTGCTACACCGTTCTACTGCGGCGAGGATGGCGTGGTACATTGTGCCTTGATGCTTGCTACTACAAGGTAGTCCTGGAACTCCTCGTTAGGTTCTGTCCACCACGGTCGCTACTCACGCCTTGATCTTCTTGCCAGTCTGGTTCTCCACCATTGCCTTGAACTCCTTGAACCTGTCAAAGTACTCGTCCTTGGAGGAAAGGAAGTACACATAGTATAATGGCTAAAATCATCAATGAAGGTGAGAAAATACCTAGAGCCTTCAAAGCTTTGGATCTGCATCGGGCCACACAAGTCCGTGTGGACCAACTCCATCACCTCCTTCACACGCTCTCGTGTTCCAGAGAACGCTTCGCAATGCTTTTTCCCATCCAAACAGCCGATGCACAACTACTGCTCAAAGTTAGAGACGGTGGACAAGTCACGCACCATACTTCAATGCGCGCATACCGATGTGGCCGTAGCGTGCATGCCATATTTTCCCATCTGTGCCTATACGACTCTTGTAAGACTCTGTTGGTACGAGGTCTTGGTTGCCCCCAACAAACGGTATATGTCGCCTTCCTTCAAGGACATGGCCAACTCCTCTCCCGTTTCCTTGTCGAGGATGTAGCCATAGTCATCGTAAAAAATGACTCGAAGTCATGTGTTCGTGAGGCAGGGCATTGAGAGAGGGTTGAACGCAGCATTAGGTACATAGAGCACGCCATGGAATACTCCCACTTCAATGCCACGCGGGGTCTCCAACCACATCTCCACAATCCCAATGCCTTCAACATACACTACCCGATCACCATCCAAAGCAATCGGACTGGGGGGAATGGAGAACAGCTGTATAAACTACTCCTTGTGGTGCGTCAGGCTCTTGGTACACCTTGAGTCCTTGTACCATACAAGATCCGCCTTCTCCACCTGCGACATATCGGACATCGCCATGAAGAGGCGGTCGTGTACCTCCTTGGCCACGTTCATGTTGCCAAAATGGCGCACACCGGTCTGGTGCTGCTGCTGATGCTACTGACGGTGCTGTGACTGCTGCTGTTGCTGCTGTGGAGATTACTGCTTTTAGTACTGCTACTGCTGCTCCTTCTGGTCCCTCTTGAACTTGAAGCACTCTTTCTTATAGTGCCCCTCTTTCTAGAAATAGTGGCATTTGCCTTTTTTTGCCTCTCTGGTGCCCAGACTGCTGTTGCTGCTGGTTATGTGAGCTTGTAGCCATAAATGGTGCTTCACTGCTGCCGTTGCCATTACGCTTTGCTGTAGTACAACGCAGTTTTGTCTATACCAGGTACTTGCAAATGAAGTCCAAGTCGAGAGTTGCTCGCACCCCAACGGCTCTCCCACCGTGTCGTTGCTCGCTGGGAGTCCCCTTAGCAAGAGGAGGATGAAACGAGTCTCTTTCATAGAGTTGCCGGCTGCTTTCAGCTACTTTGCCAGGTCCTTTGCCCTATCCAAGGATGCCTCCACCCCTTCGCCATCCTGCATTTTCAACGCCATCATCTTGTCCTCCAAAAACATGAGAAATGCATGATCCTTGCTCTCATACTTCTTGCACAATGCTTCCCACCCTTCTTTTGCAGTAGCCTTGTCACTCACATACTGAAGATGCGGGTTGGAAATTGTGTTAACAAGCAGCCTGTAAGCCTGCCTATCCTTCTTCTCCCACCTCTCATATGCCGTTGCTGCAGTTGTAGATGAACTTGCATCTGCTGCACGTTTTTGCGGCGTCTTCCTCGCCACTACCTGCATTGCGGTGATGCCTTTTCTTTGTGGAGGCGGAGCGCGCTCGCCGCCACTTACTACCTCTCACAAACCCCTCTCCACCAAAAGGAGGCGAGTACGGATCTTCCAAAATGTGAAGGTGGCGCATCCTTCCAACCTCTCCAAGGGCTGGGCTGCATGGACCACGCCTGCTACTTTCATTTTGAGCTTTGGTGATGCTCAACACTGCTCTTGGATGGCGGCACTACCCCTGCTTCTACTGCTGCTTCTGCCAGAAATCAGTCTGACAATACACTGTAGATGCCAACAAACTGGGAATTTCGAAAAACAGAGCCCTCCACTATAAAATAAAGCTCAAAGCCTTTCAGATTGACCCATAAAACAGGGTCATCAACAGGAGATTTTGAAAGATATACCCTCTTGAAAACAGGGTATACTTCTTCTCCTACTCCAACTCAGACCATCTAGCTTGTAAACGGCATTTCTCCCAAACAAATCAATGGAATGCAAATATTTTTACACCAATGCTAAGCTTGGGATAAATACTACAATTTTCATGTACCACGTTTTAAATTTGACAAAGAAACAAAAAAGTTATTGTCATCACAAGAGGACAGTCTTACGCATAGAGAAGAGTGTAGCCCTGGCTGACCTCGTTTTGAGCATAACTCTCAATCCAACCATTGGATCTTGGCAATCTTGGGCTCGTTGGAAAGCTTGCCTCCCGAAATTGAATATCCTCTACTTCATCATCAAATTTAGTCAAGGTTTTATCCTTACCTGTCACTTTCAAAGTGACGGCCTGTGCTGGCTGAAACTGGCAGAACTTGGCTCTGATATCAAATATTAGAACTGGTGCAGAGAGGGAACCTTGGAGCAGCGAGTATGTGGAACCGAAAGGGCATCCATTATGCACAAGAATGGTTGTTAACTCACTCAAAAAAGGAGTACATGTAGAGGTTGAGCTTGGGCATTTGAGTCCTCTCAAAAGCCACACTACCTAGCCATGGAGGCGAAAGCTCAAACACTAGAGTCCATAATCTCACATAAGAGAGGAAAGCAGCCTAGCAATCAGGCTGCCCACTCACATACGACCTAGAGAGCTAGAAAATGCTCTCATGGCACACTCCTAGTGGTCACATAACCCACAATCCCATAGAGAATCGCCATGAGTCCAGGGCTAGTACACACGGATCTCACCCCACCTAAAAAGCAAGGAGAGGTATCTTTTTCCTAGTCAGCACACTCTGACAAGGCAATCCAAGAATCTAGGACCTTTTTGGATATTTCTCCCATCAGGTCTTGACCCTGGACCTCTTGCCCTTTTCCTTTTCTCAGGCTGTCATTGAGCCGTCGCCAATGGTCACCCAGACACCGGCTATCCATGACCCCAAGAACTTCGAAAATTCATATCTCTCAAACCGATCGTTGGATCGGCCTAAAACTTACACCGTAGACAATCTACCACCTAATCTTTCCAATGGTGAAGTAGGATTGACAATCGGAGTAGGCATCTGGTAGTTTCTTGGAACTTGCTCTTATGGACCCGCAGCTGAGCCGGATGGCTCCTTTCCCAACAATCTGAGTCATCCTTGATGTGGCCACCCACGAGAATTAGTTCCTTCATCACATGGATATTAAATCAGTCTTTCTCAACGGGGAGCTTGATGAAGAAGTTTTCATCACACGTCCCGAGGGCTTTGTATAGCCGTAGGGGAGAGAACAAGGTATGTCGGCTACTCAAAGCCCTCTACGGCCTCAACGAGGTGCCCAGGCAATGGAACAAATGCATTCATGATTCCATCCTCAGTCAAAACTTCAAGCGCTTGTACTCTAACCACTTGGTTTACTACAAGGATGGCCTCCACAACATGGGTGTGATTCTTTACGTGGATGACCTGATTCTATTTGGCCGATCCCTCTCCATCTTCACTGAGTTCAAGAAGACCCTCTCTGCCACGTTTGAGATGAGTGATGAAGGTCATCTACATTTCTACCTGGACATACAAATTCACCATAGTCGCAGCCCACCTGAAGTCACCGTGTCACAGAGCACCTACATCACGCGCATAGCCGACAAGTTCAATCTGGGCCAGCCGCATCCTACTAGTAACTCACTGGTTGTCGACCATGATCTTACAAAGCCAGTGACCAGCGAGATGGTTGCCGATCCAAGTGAGGCCAAACTGTATCCTAGCCTCGTTGCATCCCTGATGTATGCAATTGTAGGAACTCAGCCAGACCTCTCATTTGTTGTTGGACTACTTAGCCAAGGATGCAAAAATCCAAGAACAGATCATGTGACAGTGGCCAAACGTAGCATTCGCTGCCTTAAGTACAATACTAAACAAAAGATCGAGTATAAATCATAGAGCAGCGTCCGCCTCATCCGTTTCTGTGACGCAAATATGTCTACTGACAAAAGCACCAGCAAATCTATGTCTGGCTATGTGTTTCTGCTAAGTGGTGGACCCATCTCCTCGCGATAAAAAATACAGTTAGTGATTTCTCTTTTATCATCCGAAGCAGAGTATATTGCAGCCAGAAAGGCAACACGGGGAGCAGTCTGGATCTGTATGTCGCTGGAAGAACTGGGTTTCAATCAACAGGAACCAATTATCATTTTCTGCGACAAGCAAGGAACCATAGCATGCAGTACGAGATCCAAAGATAGCGTGGTTCCTCTTTGGATCCCGTACTGGATGACAGGAACAAGCACATCAAAAGACAATACAACTATGCCCGTGACGCTATGGCTGAGGGAGATGTGCAGTTGGACTATGTGGGAACAAAGAAGCAGATCGCAGACGTATTCACGAAAGTCTTGGAGCATCGCCAACACGATGGACTGTGCAATGGGATGGGATCCGTGCTTGAAGAAAAATAAACCAGTGGGAGGGAGTAAAGTGTGATGCCCTCATCCTCCAATGCAAGGATTAGATCGAGGGTGAGGATTGAGGACCACAATGACAAAATAAATGGTTCTTTTGTCTTTTGCGCTAGTATTTCTTTACTAGATAGATGCCAACTTCTAAGGGGTAGGAAATCAGCAACAAAAAATAGTTTTGTTCCTCTCCTCTCAGTTCTCTTGTAGGATTCTCAATCTCTCGTGATTGGAGCATATGGGAGGGAATGTTGGGAAAATGATAAGATCGTGTATGATCCATAACGCAGAGGGCCAGGAGAGAAGTGCCACTCTCCCCCCTGACCCTCCGCAACCTATATACTATCCTGATCTACACTATGTCTGGTGTCTACAGGCTAGGTCAGAAGAGAGGCTAGTCCCATGCCTTCCCTGCCCATTCATATGTACGTGTAGTTCGAAGGAGGCATGACCATGAGCAGCATATATTGTATAGGTCTTTGTTATCCTCTGCAAAATGGTCTGGAAGTGGTAGCCTCAGCAGAGTTGTGGTACGAGGCTGACGTGGCATCTTCAAAGGAGTACACGGAGAACAGAGTGCTGGACTCCCAATTTGATTGATATGGAGGGAAGACAGTGCCGACAAGTGGGGGGAATGTGGCATCGATAAATATAGATGACAAAGAAACTCGGATGCCATCCGATCTAAGATCCATGGTACACGACAAACGTATAAATGACATGTACCAGATCACATCAAATGACAACAAAGAATAGCACTACTCAGGTCTTACCAAAGAATCTGTGTGTGACCCAAGTACAAAAAAACGAAGACAGCAGGTGCCGTCAGCAGACGGCAGAACCATGACTACGGAGCGAGAAGCATAGGAGGTGAACGCGAGTGAAGCAGAACTTAAGGCAGACCTGATCCCATTTTCTTCATTCTTTTGGGGACCAGATGTCAGTGTACCTGTATCCAGGAGTAAGTGGATTCTGATGAATGGAGTTCATTTCTCTATCACTTTTTGAGCAGATCAGGCTGTGAGCGCCTGCGTTGATCTGCTCTGGTTCTGAAATGGTTTGCACTATCCAGACAGTNAATGACAACAAAGAATAGCACTACTCAGGTCTTACCAAAGAACCTGTGTGTGACCCAAGTACAAAAAAACGAAGACAGCAGGTACCGTCAGCAGACGGCAGAACCATGACTACGGAGCGAGAAGCATAGGAGGTGAACGCGAGTGAAGCAGAACTTAAGGCAGACCTGATCCCATTTTCTTCATTCTTTTGGGGACCAGATGTCAGTGTACCTGTATCCAGGAGTAAGTGGATTCTGATGAATGGAGTTCATTTCTCTATCACTTTTTGAGCAGATCAGGCTGTGAGCGCCTGCGTTGATCTGCTCTGGTTCTGAAATGGTTTGCACTATCCAGACAGTTTTCTTGTGGCATTCAATGATCACAAAATTTTGACAACCATATCATACCATACCATGCCATGCCATATCATACCATATCATACCATACCATACAATACCGTACCATACCATACCCTATCCTACCATACCCCATCCTTGTTGGATCTGGAAGAGAGAGGGAACTTTGGAGCAGCGACCATGTGGGACTGAAAGGGTATTACTTGTGCTGAAGAATGGTTGTTCAATCAATCAAAATAATGGAGTACATATAGAGCTAGAGCTTGGACAAGTCAGCCCTCTCACAAGCTAAACCACTTAGCCATGGAGGCTAAGGCTCACACACTAGAGTCCATAATCTCACACAAGGGAGGAAATCAGCCTAACAATCAGGCTGACCAGTCACACATGACCTAGAGAGCTAGAGAATGCTCTCATGGCACACTCCTAGTAATCACATCACCCACAAACCCATGGAGAATTGCCATGTGTCCATGGCTAGCACACAAGGATCTCACCTCACCTAAAAACTAAGGAGAGGTACCTTCATCCTAGTCAGCACACTCTGACAAGGTAATCCTAAGACCAAGGATCTTTTTGGATATTTCTCCCATCAGGTCTTGACCCTGGACCTCTTGCCTTTTTCTTTTCTCAGGCTAAGGCATGGAGCCATCACCCATGGCCACCCAGACATCTCCCAATCCGACCGTTAGATCGGCCTGAAACGTGGACCGTGGATAATTTCCCACCCGATCTTTGCAATGGCGAAGACAGATCGACGATCAGAGCAGGCATTTGGAAGTTGCCTGGAACTTACTATTGTGGACTTGAAACTGAGCCTGATGGCTCCTTTTCCAACAATCTCCCACTTTGCCGTAGTCATAGTGGGCTGAGTCGACATGCCTTTATGTAGAAATGCTGCTTCTCACAGTTCAGTAGCTTGGTACAAAAATCAGCGACTTGCCTGCTCGTTGGAGTAAACTCCAGCTTGATAGCACCCTCCTACACCATGTGCCTGATAAAGTGATATGCGATGTCAATGTGCTTGGTGCGTACATAGTACTCAGGATTCTTGGGGAGTGCAATTATGCTCTGGTTGTCGACGCACACAGGAACTAGAACTGCTGTACTCCTCATCTCCGCCATGAGATGCTAAAGCCAAATTGTTTCCTTTGCTCCAAAACTGAGAGAGACATACTCAGCCTCCGTGCTTGAGGTGGCCCCAACCACCTGCCGCTTGCAGTACCAACTGATGGCCCCACCACTCATGAAGAACATATGTCCAGAGATGGACTTGCGGTCCTCAGGGTTTGAAGCCCTATCTGCATCTGTATAGCCGATGATGTTGTTGTTGCCATTGTACATGATGCAGATGTTGATGGTTCCAGCAGGGTAGTGGAAGATCTGCTTCACTGCCTTTTGGTGCTCGCCATGTGCTGGCTCACAATGCTCACAGCCTGTGCGAGTTCTGGCCTGGTTGCCACCATCAGGTACATGAGACTGCCGACGACGCTCTGGTCCTTCTGTCGCTTAGCTACATCCACTTCTCCATTGAAGCTCACGAGGTACTGCCGCATCTCCAGCGGCATGCAAATGGATTTAGCGTCTGCCATGCCAAACCGCTTCAAGACATCCTTGATGTAGCGGCTTTGTTGCAGCAAGAGAGAGCGTGATTTGCGGTCACGCGTGATGTAGATACCAAAGGATGTATGATTCCTCCCTGAGATCAGACATTTGGAAGCGCTCTTGCATGGCCTCCCTGAACTCCTGCAGTGCAAACATGCAGTTAGAAAGGAGTATATCATCTACATAGACAATGATGATGAGGATCTCATGCTCATGCTGCCAGTGATACACAATGTAGTCACACTCGCTACGCTCAAACCCCATGTACTGCAGTGTCGCATCCAACTTCTGGTTCCAAGCACGTGACGCTTGCTTGAGGCCGTATAGCGACTTTTGCAACTTGCAAACCAGGTTCTCCTAGCCATCCATGACGAACCCCTTTGGCTACTCCATGTAGATCTCCTCCTCCAAATCTCCGTTCAAGAATGCCGTCTTGACATCCATGTGGTGAATCTTGAAGTCCTCAGCTGCTGCATAAGAAAGGATCGTGCGCACAGAGGCAAACTTTACAACAATAGCAAAGGTTTCCTTGTAGTCGATGCCTTCCTGCTGTGAGTAGCCCTTGGCGACCAACCTCGCCTTGTACTTTTCCAGGTTGCCATCTGCTCCTCGCTTCTTCTAGAACACCCATTTGCACTTGATCACCTTGCGTCCAGGTGGACGCTCACTCAGCTCCCACGTACCGTTATCCAGTTGCGCCTGTATCTCTTGCTGTACGGCTTGCGCTTAATCTGCTGCATCAGGTACAGCCATGGCATCCTTGTATGATGTCTCATCTGAATGTGCTGCAATTGCGATGTTCATCTGCTCTGGTTTTTGCAGCATCCAGAAATGGCCGCGCTCACCAGGCTTGTAGCATACCTTAAAAGGATACCTGCGACCTGGTACTGGATCGTTAGCGGGCGGCTGGCGCAGTGCTGCTGGCACAACTGCTGCTGCTGGTGGTGCATCATCTTCTTCTTCTTCTTGTGCTGATGAGGGCGCAATATCTGCGACAACAGACATGGGAGAATAGACTGGTTCTCCCACTGTCAGAGTGGAGGAAGTATCAAGAGAGACTGGGTCAGGAAGGAAATCTGCTCCCACTGCCTTGTCACGTGCTGGTTCTGCTGCCCTTTCACACATAATGTTGGTGCAGATAACGTTGCTCTTGTTGAAGATGACATCCTTGGAGATGATGACGTGGCCTGTATCCCTCTCGTAGAGATAATACGCCTTGCTTGCCACGTCGTAGCCAATCATCAGCATCTGCACGCTCTTCGCGTCCCACTTCTGCCGCTTCTCCTTTGACACGTGCATGTGTGCCAAGCCGCCAAATGCGCGAAGATGACCCACACTTGGCTTCTTACCGAACCACGCCTCGTACGGCGTCATCTGCTCAAACGCCTTAGTTGGACTGCGATTCTTGATGTATACCGCAGTGTTCACGGCTTCGGTCCAGAAGTCGTAGGTCAGCCGGGCCACGTGAAGCATGGAGTATGCCAACTCAACAATAGTGCGATTGGCGCGTTCTGCTACACCATTCTGCTGCGGCGAGTATGGCGTGGTGCGCTGCGCCTTGATGCCGGCTATTGCAAAGTAGTCTCGGAACTCCTTGCTTAGGTACTCTCCACCGCGGTCGCTCCACAACGCCTTGATTTTCTTGCCAATCTGGTTCTCCACCATGGCCTTGAACTCCTTAAACCTGTCAAAGCATTGGTCCTTGGAGGAAAGGAAGTACACAGCATTGTAACGGTTGAAATCATCAATAAAGATCAGAAAACACCTAGAGCCTTCAAATCTCTTGGTCTGCAACGGGCCACACAAGTTTGTGTAGACCAGCTCTAGCACCTCTTTTGTACGCTCTCCTGCTCTAGAGAACGCCTGACGATGCTGCTTCCCTTCTAAACAGCCGATGCACGACTGCTGCTCAAAGTTGGAGATGGTGGGTAAGTCACGCACCATATGCTTTGCTTGAAGGTCCTCCAAGGCGTGCATGCCGATGTGGCCATAGCATGTATGCCAGATCTCACCATCTGTTGCCTACACCAGTGCTGCAAGACTCTGCTCACGCGGGACCTTGGTCGCCCCCAACAGGCGGTACATGTCGCCTTCCTTCACCGACCTGGCTAACTCCTCTCCTGTTTCCTTGTTGAGGATGTAGCCATAGTCGTCGTCAAAGACGACTCGCAATCCTGTGTTGGTGAGAGAGGACAATGAGAGAAGATTGAACGCAGCATTAGGTACGTACAGCACGCCATGGAATACTCCTACTTCAATGCCACGCAGGGTCTCCAACCACATCTCCACAATCCCAATCCGCTCAGCATACACCACCTGATCATCCCCCAAAGCGATAGGGCAGGGAGGGATGGACAACAGCTACGTAAACCACGACTTGTGATGTGTCAGGCTCTTGGTACATCCTGAGTTCTTGTACCATGCGAGATTTGCCTTGTCCACCCGCGACATGTCAGATTTCACCATGAAGAGACGGTTGCACACACCAGCCTAGTTTTGCAGCAGCTGCAGCTGCTACTGACGCTGTTGTGACTGTTGCTACTGCTGCTATGGAGATTCCTGCTTTTGTTGCTACTATTGCTGGTCCTTCTGGTCCCTCTTGAACTTAAAACACTTTTTCTTGTAGTGCTCAACTTTCTCGCAATAGTGGCACTTGCCCTCCTTGCCTCTTTGCTGCCCAGACTGTTGCTGTTGCTGCTCGTTGCGTGAGCTCGTGGCTAGAAAAGCTGCTTCACTACTGCTGCCCCCATTGCACTTTGCTACATTGCGATGTAATTCCACCTGCATCAGGTGTATGCAGATGAGGTCGAGGTCGAGAGTGGACTTGTACTCCAGTGTCTTTCGAATGGTGTCGTAGCTGGTTGGGAGTCCCCTCAGCAAGAGGAGGACAAAGCACGTGTCTTGGACAGGGTTGCTGGCTGCTTTCAGCTGTTTCGCAAGGTCCTTTGCCCTGTCCAAGTACGCCTCTATTCCTTCGTCACCATGCATTTTCAATGCCATCATCTTCTCCTCCAAACGCATGACGAATGCAGGATCCTTGCTCTCATTCTTCTTGGACAACGTGTCCCATCCCTCTTTTCTTGTACCCTTCTCACTCATGTACTAAAGATGCGGGTTGGAGATGTTGTTCAAAAGCAGCCTGTAGGCCTGCCTGTCCTTCTTCTTCTACTCCTCATATGCCGCTGCTGCAGTTGTAGATGAACTTGTATCTAATGCACCTTTTTGCGGCATCTTCCCCGCCACCACCTCAATTGTGGTGATGTTTTTTGAAAAGCTTGTCTCACGAACTTGACGATCCAGTGGTTGATCGTCCAATTTGGTCAAGATTTGACCCTAATCCATCACTCTCAAAGTGACGGCCTGTATTGACTGAATCTGGCAGATCTGGCTCTGATACCAAATGTAAGATGTGGAGGAGAGAGGGAGCTTTGGAGCAGCAAGCATGTGGGACTGAAAGGGGATTACTTGTGCTGAAGAATGGTTGTTCAATCACTTAAAATGATGGAGTACATTTAGAGCTAGAGCTTGGGCAAGTCAGCCCTCTCACAAGCCACACCACTTAGTCATGGAGGCTAAGGCTCACACACTAGAGTCCATAATCTGCCACAAGGGAGGAAATCAGCCTAACAATCAGGCTGACTAGTCACACACGACCTAGAGAGCTAGAGAATGATCTCATGACACACTCCTAGTGGTCACATCACCCACAAACACATAGAGAATCACCATGTGTCCATGGCTAGTACACAAGGTTCTCACCTCACCTAAAAAGTAAGGAGAGGTGAGACAATCCTAAGACCAATGACCTTTTCGGATATTTCTCCCATCAGGTCTTGACCCTGGACCTCTTGCCTTTTTCTTTTCTCAGGCTACATGCCTTAGCATGTAGCCATGACTCCCGGAACTTCAAAAATTCATATCTCCCAATCCGACTGTTGGATCCGCCTCATACTTCGACTGTAGATAATCTGCCACATGATCTTTGCCATGGAGTATGCATCTGGAAGTTTCCTAGAACTTGCTCCTATGGACCTGAAACTGAGCCGGATGGCTCCTTACCCAGCAATACTACCATACCATACCATACCAAAGCATACCATAGCATACCAAACCGTACCATACCATATCTATACTAGACCAGACCACACCACATCACACCACACCATACCATACCATACCATACGATACTATACGATACCAAATAATACCATACGATACCATGCAATACCATACCCTACCATACCATACCATACCATACCATACCATGCCATACCATACCATACCATACCATACCATACCATACCATACCATACCATACCATATCATACAATACCATACCATACCATACCATACTATACCATACCATACCATACCATACCATACCATACTGTACCATACCATACCAAACTAAACCATACCATACCATATCATATAATACCATAGCATACCATACCATACCTTATCATACCTTACCATACCATACCATACCATACACTACCAGACCATACCATACCATACCATACCATACCATACCGTACCATACCATACCATACCATACCATACCATACTGTACCCTACCATACCATACTAAACCATACCATACCATATCATATAATACCATAGCATACCATACCATACCTTATCATACCTTACCATACCATACCATACCATACACTACCAGACTATACCAGAACATACCAGACCATACCAGACCATATTATACCATATCATACCATACCATACCATACCAAACCATACCATACTATACCATACCATACCATACAATACCTTACCATACCCTACCCTACCCTACCATACCATACCAAACCATACCATACCATACCATACCATACCATACCATACCATACCATATCATACCACATCAGACAACCCCACACCACATTACACCCCACAACACCATACCATACCATAGCATACAATAACACACTAGACAACACCACACCACACCAAACCACACCATACCATGCCATGCCATATCATACCATACTATACCATACCACTGCATACCATACCATACCATACCATACCATACCACACCCAATCCTACCCTACCCTGTTATACCATACCAATCCATACCATACCATACCATATCATACCATACCATACCATACCATACCACACCACACAAGACAACACCACACTACACCACACCACATCATACCATACCATACCATACCATACCATACCAAAACCATACCATACCATACCATACCATACAATACCATACCATACCATACCATACCATTACATACCATACCATACCATACTATGCCATCTATACCATACAATACCATACGATACCATACAAAACCGTATAAAACCATACAATACCATACGATACCATACAACTTTACAATACCTACGATACTATACGATACCATACGACACCATACGATACCAGACAATACCATACGATACCGTACGATACCATATGAAACCATGCGATATCATACAATGCCATATGATACCATACGATACCATATGATGCCATACGATACCATGCGATACCATACCCTACCATACCATACCATACCATACCATACCATCCCATACCATACCATACCATAGCATACCATACCATACCATACCATAGCCTACCCAATCCTACCATACCATACAATACTATACCGACCGTACCATACCATACCAGGCCATACCATACCATACCATACCATACCATACCAGTCTATACCATACCATACCATACTATACCATACCATACCATCCATACCACACCATACCATACCATACCATACCATACCATACCACACCATACCATACTATACCATACCATACCATACCATATCATACCATACCATACCATACCATACCATAGCATACCATACCAGACAATACCAAACCATACCAGACCATAAGAGACCATGCTATACCATACCATACCATACCATACCATACCATACAAAAACCACACCATACCATTTCATACCAGACCATACCATACCATACCATATGATACCATATGATACCATACGATACGATACAATACCAGACTGTACCATATGATATCATACGATACCATACAATACCATACAAAGCCATACGATACCATACGATACGATATGATACCATACGATACCAAACAATACCATATGATACCATGCAATACCATACCCTACCCTACCATACCATACTATGCCATACCATACCACGCCATACCATACCATACCATACCAGACCATACCATACGATACCATACCATACCATATCATACAACACCATATCATACCATACCATACCATACCATACCATGTCATGCCATATCATACCATACCATACCATACCATATTATACCATACCATACCATACCGTACCATACTATACCCTACCATACCTTACCATACCATACAAACCATACCATACCATACCATACAACACGAGCTAACATCACACCACACGAAACCACACCATACCATACCATATCGTACCAAACCAAACCATACCATATCATACCATACCCTACCATTCCATACCAGAATACACTACACCACACCATACCAGACCATACCATACCATACCATACTATACCAAATCATACCATACCATATCATACCATACCATACAATATCATAGCATACCATACCAAACCATACCATACCATACCATACCAAATCATACCATACCATACCATACCATACCAAACCATACCATACCATACCATACCATACCATTCCTTACCATACCATACCATACCATACAACATCATACCATACCATACCATACCATACAATAACATAACATACCATACCATACCATACTATACGATACAATACCATACCACACCATATCATATTGTACCATGCCATACCATACCATACCATAATATACCATACCATAGCATACCATACCATACCATATACTACCATACCATATCATACCATACCACACCATACAATACCATACGATACCGTACCATATCATACCATACCATGTCATACCATATCATACCATACCATACCATATCATACCATACCATACCATACCATACCATACCATATCATACCAGACCATACCAGACCATACCAGACCATACCATACCATACCATACGATACCATACCTTACCATACCATACCATACCATACCACACCATGCCATACCATACCATACTATACGATACCATACGATACCATACAATACCATACGACACCATACAATATCATATGATACCATACTATATGATACCATACGATACCATACAACACATACAATACCATGCTATACCATACGATACCATATGATACCATACGATACCATACCATACCATAACGTACCATACCATACCATACCATACGATACACTACCATACCATACCATACCATACCATACCATACCACTCCATGCCATATCATACAAGATAATACCATACCATACGATACCATACCATACTATACCATTCCATATCATACCATGCCATACCATACCATACCATGACATACCATACTATACCATACCATAACAGACCATACAATACCATACCATACCATATCATACCTTACCATGTCATATTATACCATACCATAATGTACCATACAATACCAGACCATACAAGACTATACCTTACCATACCATACCATACGATACCATACCGTACCATACCATACCATACCATACCATAGATACCATACCATACCATACCATACTTTACCATATGATACCATACGATACCATACAATACCATACGACACCATACGATACCATACGATACCATACGATACCATACAACCATATGATACCATACAATACCATTCAATACTGTGAAAATTAGCACTTCTCTAGGATCACAGGTGTCTCAGGAGATACAACAAATCGAGCAACTGTGACTGAAATGCACTGTGTTGTACACACTGCAACTGTATGCTACAAAGAATCACTTTCTGTTATATATTGATGATTCAAGAGGTTACACATAAGTCAGAAGTACACGGCTCGTCTCTTGAGCTTTCCAATGATATGCTTTACTTCCAAAATGGTGCAGTACAGACGAAGCAATCTACAAATGAAACTACTACCTATTTATGCTAGTCTAGTGGCTAGGAAATACAAAGAGCAAGTAAAATGCATGAGCTTGGTCTGTCCGGTCCGCTTGTGTCTTCCTTGAGCGTCCCGGACGCCGGTAAGTGTCCCCAGGCACCGAGCGACCAAGGTTGGCGGATGCCCAGCGCCCTCGGTGCGATCCACGGATCAGATCGTCCTGATCTGCGGTAGGTCCTCTGCTCCCGTCGATCTTCTCGCTTGTCGGGTGAAGAGGAGCTCGTGCTCGCACTCTCGATCCCGCGACGGCTGCGATTGTTCCATCGTCTGTGCGATGCTCTCCGATCCATCGATCCATTGTTTATAAAGATCCTGCAGCTCCGATCTCTCGATCCGATGTCTCGATCGAAGCCCGTCCATCTGCTCCGATCTTTGGTCCATGTTTTCGCTGCTCTACCGCTCGCCACGTCAGTACCTATCGTATCGGGAGGAGCTCACGCTCACTCTCGTACTTGCACTCGGTCCTCACCGAGGCCATAACCTGTACTTCTGCAAATCACGCCAGAACTTAAGGTGGCCGTCCGCATTTCCTGGTAGATCAATAGGAGGCTGCGGCAGACCCTCGTACCGGGTTAGACCCCCGGGCGACGGTAACTGACCCCGCCATCGGTAGAGCAGAGTCTAGTAGAGTAGAGTCCGGTAGAGTAGGCAGAGGGGTGGGGGAGAGAGTGGCAACCTCTCCCCCAGTCCTCTTGCCTTTTTATCCCAAGTGCCCATGCCGAGCACAAAGTAGGCCACTTGTGAGATAGTGACATAATCTATGTCACTTTTCTCCTTTTGCCCATATCTCCAGATCGAACCGTCCAAATTGGCTGAAATTTGGACAGTGGACGGCTGACGAGGAGATCTGTCCATTGGTCCCACGTGATTAAGAATCGGCCTTGTAGTGACGAAGATCCTGATTTTCCAACATTCCCCCCCTTTAATGCCAAGCCCGAGAAGGGGTGGCGTTCAAGCAGAAAAGCAGGCGGCAAAGAAAAGAAGGCGAGGCAGGGGCACGCACGTCCAAAAACGCTCATCGACGGTGGAGATGAGACTTCCCCCCCCCGAGCGGCCCAAGCCGATGCCGAACAAACAGCAGAACAAGAGGCACCCGGTGGACTTGATGTACCCATTTTGGACCAATGCCTTGGCAGAGCCGTACGGCAGAGTGAGGGATGCCAGGGAGGAGCCTCCTGCCCGGACACATGGGGGATCGAAGCCCACACATAGGGGATCGAATCCCACATATGGCCGGGACCTGTGGTGAGCCGACATCCGCAGCTCACCATCGGTTTCGTGACTGGAGAAGGCGAACGGCGAGGTTAAGAATGGAACAGAAATGCAAAAAGAGAACGCGCGGCCCCAGGGAGGAGGAGAAGAGAACCGTAGCGCGGACAAAACTTAAAAAGGAAGTCTGAGGCGAACAACCGGAGTGTGGCGCGTAGCGGGGAGCGAGCCGCACCCTCGATATTGTCGGAATGCGAGGAGCGAGCCGCGACACAGCCCGGAGCGCGTAGAGGACATGGGAAAGAGAGGCAGAAGCCGTGCGAAAGAGCAGAGAGAGGCGCAGGCGCCACGCACAGCCACCGGGTCCAACGCCTCACATGGGGGAACCCGAGAGGCCATGCGGGGAGCGCGAGAGAGGGCAGAGCGAAGAGGAGAGGGGCGTGGCGGCCAGCCGCAACCCGCGTCCGTGGCAACGCCTCATGTGGGGGGCATGGAAGCGGGAGGGGAGAGCAGCATTGCTGTCGGTCATCTTCGTCCATCCCAACGCCTCATGCGGGGGGACGGAAGAAGATGACCCAGAGGACGTAGGAGCAGAGTGAGAGAGCAAGCCGAGGCGAGCACAAAACGTAGCATGACGATCGGCAGAAAGAGGCTTGGTGAAGATGTCGGTGGATTGCTGCTCGATAGGAATGTAGAGCATGCGAACCTCACCGTCGGCAACGGCGTCACGGACGTAGTGATACTGCTGGTGAACGTGTTTGGTGCGATCATGGAGAACGGGATCCTCGGATAGGGCAATGGGACCTTCGTTGTCGTAGTGGATGGTGGTAGGTGCAAGTTGGTCGAAGCCGAGTTCAGAAAGAAACATGCGAAGCCAGACGGCTTCACAGGTGGCTTCACTCTCAGCAATGTTTTCGGCTTCAGTGGAGGACAGAGCCACCACGGATTGCTTCTTTGAGCGTCAACTGACGGGGCCCTCATTGAGAAGAAAGACGTAGCCAAACGTCGATCGACTGGTGGCGGGATCACCAGAGAGGTCCGCATCGTACAAGCCATGAAGAATGTTGTCACCAGTGGAAGAGTACCGAATTCCAAGGTCGGCGGTGGAGCGCAAGTAGCAAACGCTTCGTTTGGCCGCAACGATGTGAGCGGCAATGGTGTTCAGGCAGCCTTGGCTGAGGATGCCGACAGCATAGGACAGATCAGGACGTGTGGCAACAGAGGCATACATCAGGGAGCCTACCATGCTGGGAAAAACTTTGGCGTCGGCGGGAGCGAGAAGATCCGCCCGAGCGGGGACTTTGGTGAGGCCATGCTGGAGAGCCAAGGGTGTAGCCATAGGGTTGGCGTCACCAAGTTGAAACTTATCAG
>SZWC01014426.1:1203-14797 GCA_023375785.1 Penium margaritaceum
GAGTTTCAAAGACCGTCCAGAAGGTGCACCTACACATGAAATTGTTTCCCGCAATAGACTGGCTGAGGTGGGGGGCTACCTCAGCACCTAAAGCAGACGTTGAGCCCGCTCCTCTAAAGATCTACATTAGGGTAGGGCGAAGAAAGTCCATGCAAAGTAATTAATAAAAATAATAATAATATTGTTAAAGGTGTTCATTAATACATGAAAATATTAAATAACTATGATTTTATGTTGCACATTAGTGGGAAAGATATCGAGAAGCTTCTGTTTTGGAGACTTGGGTTGAACCAGAACTTCTAATCTAAGTTTTTTTAATAAAACGACCCTTTTCGATTTCCTTAAGTTAGATATTAGGTAAAACTGTTGTTACAAAAAAGGCCCACCACACTACGAGATTTGGAATTTTTCTCTTCTCCTAGTCTCCTTGAGTTTTCTTCATTGATCTCAGAAAATCCACATTTTTGGCAAGTCTTCTCCGTTCAAGTAATAAATACGTATCAACACATACATTGCACTTGAGGTGCACTCGTAACACCTACAATGTCTCCTTTGCATCCTCATGTTTGTATATAAGTGTTACATAATCCAACATTCGGAAGCATTTTNGGGTTGGGGAGTTTCAAAGACCGTCCAGAAGGTGCACCAACACATGAAATTGTTTCCCGCCATAGACTGGCTGAGGTGGGGGGCTACCTCAGCACCTAAAGCAGACGTTGAGCCCGCTCCTCTAAAGATCTACATTAGGGTAGGGCGAAGAAAGTCCATGCAAAGTACTTAATAAAAATAATAGTAATATTGTTAAAGGTGTTCATTAATACATGAAAATATTAAATAACTATGATTTTATGTTGCACATTAGTGGGAAAGATATCGAGAGGCTTCTGTTTTGGAGACTTGGGTTGAACCAGAACTTCTAATCTAAGTTTTTTTAATAAAACGACCCTTTTTCGATTTCCTTAAGTTAGATATTGGGTAAAACTGTTGTTACAAAAAAGGCCCACCACACTACGAGATTTGGAATTTTTCTCTTCTCCTAGTCTCCTTGAGTTTTCTTCATTGATCTCAGAAAATCCACATTTTTGGCAAGTCTTCTCCGTTCAAGTAATAAATACGTATCAACACATACATTGCACTTGAGGTGCACTCGTAACACCTACAATGTCTCCTTTGCATCCTCATGTTTGTATATAAGTGTTACATAATCCAACATTCGGAAGCATTTTTGCGAAGGTGTTTTTTGTTTTATTTTTTCGACCAACCGGGACCGAGTTTTATACCGTTAAGAGAAGTGCCCTGAAGCAGTTCACTCCCACTTGAATTCAAAATGACCAGACCGTGTCATGTCCGCGTTTGTCAAAATCGCGATTGCGCTCAGTCGGTGGAATTTGCTTGCTCGAACTCCGAGCAAGCAAATCAACGACGGACGTCGCGTGGACTTTATCAATGTCCACGATTTGTTGGCGTGCATTCGAACTGACCCCCGTAGTGTTTTTCTCCCGGATTAATTCGAAGCTTATGCAGGACTAATTTACTACCGGTATAGAAGTACCCGGGAGGAGTAAATTACCGTCTTTGGAAATGATCATAATTAATTTCCTTCCGAATAATAGCGGTAGTACGGTGTTTCCTATGAAGTATGAAAACTGGTTTCCGGCTACTAGGGAAGTCAACATGCACCACTCACGATACGATAAAACCTCACATGGGTCTCTCAGACCAAAACCCACACAATTGGCCTCGTTGAAGCCTTATCAGGTGCCCGAGACATGAATCCAATCTTTTCAAGCAAGGACGTATAGTGATCCCACCACCAGCAAAAGAACTAGTGGACGGGATGCCTCCTCGAGGCCTTGGCTTTCGATGCTGTGCCTAGAAAAGAGAAATGGAGGACTGTTTGCCAGAAGTGAGGAATGGGAAAGGGAACTTGCTCACAGTTGCTCACACTAGGTGACGGTGGCATTCTGCTACTCACTGTACACAAGTTCACAAACTGGTCATGGGGAATGAGGCTTCACTGAGGGGATGCCAGTGCAGCTGCCAGCTGGTGGCAGCCACAGCAACCCACACTCCACGGAATCTATGCAGGATGCTCAGAATGAAGATGCCAAAGTCGCCCACCAGTAACCACCACTCAAATCCTGATGACGTACGAGTTGGCATGCGTCACGTAGCGCACCCATCGGAATGGGTTGTACGTCTTGCCCTTGTTCAAAATCTGCAGATATCGCACCTGCAGCCGTGACGCGTTGTACATCGGAATGTTGAACGTCATGCTGATTGGCCCCGTCTCCTTTTTTAGGTTTGCCACCTTCTCCTGATTCAGAGTGAGCTTCGCGCGCAGAGTGTGCTCTAACCCGCCCACCATCTTCTTCACCGTCCACTCGAGAGTCTTCGTCGAGTCCTTGAAATCTGTGGACTGGCCCACTGACCCAGGGTCGAGGTTACAGCTCACTTTGACCACGCTCTTGGGGAGGGGGATGCGGACGACGACGGTGTTTGCTGTGATGGTGGGCACAAACTCGGACCTCAGTCTGACCACAACCTCGGCCTTGAAGGGCGCGGGTTCATCCAGCACCGGGTACACTCTGAATGGTGGCTTGAACTCCTGGGTCATCCGGTAGTTCATGAGAGAGAACTCGCCGTCGGGAGGGAAGAGGGTGAGCGTGCGATCTGTGTCAAAGTCGTCAAGGCGGGCACTCTCGTGAAAGTTGCAGTCATCCAGAATCACGAGACCGCCGCCATTCGACCCTCCCTCAGAGCCAAACCCATCCCCACCAATCCCATACGCTGCCGCCGCCGAGCTCGCAAACCCGCCTCCCCCCGGCGCATTCCTCCCTCCAATCACGAGATCCTCGTTGAGCGCCAGCCGGACCTCAGGGCTGGCAGAAAGGAACGACTTCATCTGGATCGTGCCGTCTACTTCCGACAGCAGCATGTACCCGCTGCTGCTGAAGGTGACGTTGATTCTCTCGATCACGTCCACAAACACCTCCTCCCTCTTCCGCCCACCGGGCTCGTGGGCAACGACAGAGCGGATGACAGCGCTGCCTGGGAGGCGCTTTGTGGCTCCAGGCATGAAGAGAGAGCCTGGGCCTGCGAGGGCGGAGGGTAAGCCAGCTGCGTTGACGATGGGGATTGACTCATTGAACACAAACGCCTTCAGCGCCTCCGTGGATGTGCTTTGAGGGTACCTGCCAGAAGAACATGAAGTCAGGTACCAGGAACATTTTGCAGGAGAGGCATGCATGGGCAATGTCATGAAAAAAAATTTGTAAAAATGTCAATGGCAGACACTTCAAAAGCCTCCCAGATGGCAGCTAGACGGTTCTCACCCCAACCGACAGGTCGATGCTGCATTGCAGGCACGGCTTGCCCCAAGATAATGCGACAACCCGTCGAGGGAACATCATGCGTACGATACTCCTCCCGTGTTCAGGTGTGTGCCAGAAGCCAGCAAGGGAGGAGGAGACGCACGCGGCTTTGACAGAGGGATTGGGGTCGCTAACTACGGGGCACCCACCGTACCCAAATTGAGTGCTTCTGCACCTGCCATCTGCGATTCTACGCCAACAAGAGGAGAAGTTCTTCATGGGGAAAGTCACGGACGGGCAACGTCCAACAGCATACATGATCTGAGTTCCTTGCTCCTGTGATGCATCGCTGGTACCATCTCACTTCAGGGGTGTGTGTGTGTGTATGGGACAACAGTGAGGACACAATGGCACTGGCGCAGACAAAGAACCATCGGTTGGGCATCTTCAACTTTTGCACGCCTAGTCTGTGCAAAAGGCCAAGGCAGTTTCGCATGGCAAGAGATGCGGGTTCCAGGATACAGGATGCAGGAGGCAGATACCTCTCCGCATGCATGAAGGCATGCAGGCCTCTGGTGGCCTTCCGAAAGATTCCCCTTTGGACGGACACAAGGAAGGAGAACTGGCATGGACAAAGAGAGTGTGCAGAGCTAGAAACATGTCTTCAGAGCTTTGCAATTCGTACAGAAATCACCCTTCTGATGGACTCAAGTGCACAGAATGTCTCGTGAGGGCCAGGCTGACACTCAATCACTCACTCACTCACCCAAAGTCAAACATTTCGTCGAGCAGCTCGTAAACCAGCACGAAGTTCCTNCGCGTCGTGCGGTGCAGCAGCTCCAGCACGAACGACGGCGATACATTGAACCTGGTCGTGGCCACGAACAGCAGGCCGGACGTCTTCACGTAGAGGTAGTTGACGCCGTCCACGTTGAAAACGGGAGGGGCCTCTTCCGCGTGCTGCTGCTGCGACAGCTGCTGCAGCTGAACTGCTCCGCTGCCTTGCTGCTGCTGTTGCTGCTGCTGCTCCGCCTTCCAGAACTTGAAGTAGCGGAAGAAGACTTCGGCGCTGGACTTGGGGACGTCAGCGCGGTAGTCGCGGAATATGATGTTGTCTCCGCGGAGGGACAGCACTATGATCTGCGAAATCATTCTTGCTGAAATCCTCTACCGCAATGAATAGGCGACCCCCTGATCTAGTACTCTGGACTTCGAAAGATGTGTCAGGACGTCTGCAGCGTGACCCACCTGTCAGCAAATCTGCGCAACTCCAGGCAGAGCTAGCCACACGCCAAGGCCCCAGGTTGTTTGCCGCTACGTAGCAGCGAAATCACGTGCACCCGAGCACGACGAGCTGCTGGTCGGCAACAAGAAGAGAAGACCAGCAGGCTAACAAACCAGCAGATACGCGNACAAATAAAGCAGCAGAGCAGCAGACCAGGGGATCGGCCGACCGGCAGAGCAGCGCCAGCAATCCTGACGCTCGGGAATGGAGACGCTGGCGCGGCGATGTGCAGTTCCAGGAGGTGCTGCGCAGTTCGCTACTCCGTTCCAACTTCGGCTCGCTCCCTACGCACGAAGCTGTGCCTGGCCATCTCACCGCACTTCATCGTTTTGCCGCTGGATGCGTACTGACTGCCGAAGGCTGGAGGTGAGCCGAATCTTGTCACTGCCTTTCTGAAGCGCCTTGCTCACACCAGGGTGCAAGTGAACTGAAGGTTGCCTATGTCATGCCAAAGTTGTCGTGAGGGAGGAAACAAATTGTGCCGTTTCGTTGACTAAAAAGGAAGATATAATCTAAATGGCCGAAATTATCACTCGAACCTAGGCTGAAAACTCCATTAATGAAAACATGCAAGTGAACCCCCCCCCCCCCCCCCCCCCCAAGGTTACACTCGAGGTTTGAAGGTTTTCCACATCACCAGGAGTATTCCAGGCCCGAAAGGAAACTATTTACCTATATTTTAATATAATCGGAACCTGGTTCCTCCAACAGTTTTCTTTTGTGTTAAATTTGGTCTCGCAGACAAGCGTGCCACATTTTGGCAATGTGCAACTCCATGTCTTTGAAAGAGAGTGTCCATCTTGAAAATCTAGTGAATGTAACATGTTGAGTTGAAATATGAGAGGAAAAGCACATTTCTTTCTAACATGATTGGTTTTGCATACACAGCTATCCAAGTCGTTTGGGTATCAAAGTGGCAACTCTGTTTATAAGGTGTCCCATGTGACCACACATGTAGTGTTCTTGGATCGCTCATGTTATGGCAAGAACCGACAAATTATTTTCTTCTAAAGGCAACTAAGTACATACATTGTGCCTCACTGTATGCAAATTCCCATCCTACTACCCTTTGGATAGACTATCAGCCCTGGGAAGTGATGACCATGATTGTTCTCAGAACCTTCAAAGAGAAGCAAACCCTCAATGCGCTGCACCATGTGAAGAGGAGAAACAGACGATGAAGGCCGATCCTCCATCACTCAATGTTGCAGTCCTGTGCCTGGGAATTGGGCAGACTTTGCACAATTTCTGAGGTGCTGAAGATGGGCACATCCAATTGCTAGGCAGTCTCATGCAGTGCAGTATAGAAATGCACAAGTGGTGAAGAGCCATTGATAGATCACACCAACCCTTGTCAGCCTCCACATGACCATCAGTATTTCTGTCGCAGTGCAATGTGTTGACAGGGAGGCAAAGGTGCTGACCCTTGTTCAGACAACCCTGGAACCATTCACGACGAGCAGCAATGAACTGGTTGCTGTAGACTTGCTCCGTGCATCCATGCAAATGAGAGGAGAGAGGAAACTGCAGGCACCCCCGTGCCACACACTCCACACATCTAAGTTCCGCACAAACATCATATGACAGCTGTTACTTCTCTGACTTCAAAGGCACACGACTCTGCATGTGACATCCCTGAGGACTAGAGGCATGAGAAGGCCCACAGCCTTCCACCTCTTTGGAGTCTCCGGATTCAGTGGCTGCATTGGACTCGGTCGGCGGGCTCCCACCGCTCATCGTCGTGCACACGCTTCATCGTTCACGTCCAATGCCGTTACTGCCGAGTTCTTCCCAGTCGGCAACGCCATGCACCATGAACCTCTACCAGGACCTGTGTGTTTCTGCCAGGAGGAGAAGCGAGAGCGCCCCCGTACTGGCCCGTCACGACTACAGCGTCACTGCAGTCTATCAACAACCAACCACCTGAGCTCGTAACACAGCCCATCATTTTTTCCCGTGCCACCCCTGCTCATGCGATGCTGCATCGCTCTCTTCATCCTTCACAATCCCGGGTGAAGGTCTCGCCTTCATCCCTCACCAGATCGTTGGATCCGTTCGCACTGTGGCGAGGCAACCATCCGTTCCACTGGTCCTGCAGCCGCTTCCAAGAGTGTGATGGGCTGGCTGGGCACCAGGGCAGCTATTGAACCAGTGGAGAAACGCAGAGCTGCTTTGACAACGCAAGCTGGAACGCTCTCGTGAGCCACTGGCTGAATCCGTTTGTCCGCGCCTCACCACCATGCATGTGGTCAAGCTGCTCGAATGCATGCGTGTGCACCCTCACTCGGCGAACCCCCGCACTCCGGGCAGTACGCCTTCCCCCCTCCACCGAACATCAGACTGCACGTTCACCTTCGTCCCCTCTGACCGCCATATCCTCCCCTGCCACCAGCAGGCCCACCGCCATACCCGCCCTGCTGATACTGCATGTAGTGAGGAGGGGGCCCGCCCTGAGGCGGCCCCGAGGGTCTCCCCCACCCACTACCAAGCGGCGCACCTCCGTACCCTGGCCGAGGCGCAGGAGGGTACGCTCCTCCTCCAGCCCCACCGTACGCCATCGGGACACCCGGGTGCACAGGGGCAGCACCAGCACCAGGGCCAGGTCCGTACCCCGCTCCAAACCCGCCAGCGCCCCTCCCCCCCGCAGGCGGCGGCTGGTGCTGCCTCTGCTGGTGGTAAGGGGACGGGACGCCGACGATTCCACCCCCTGTTGGCAACAAACCTCTCGCATATCCGTGACTTAGGCCGGCCACGCCGCCGGGCCCGAGGATGGGCACGGGCACGGGCACGGGCATGGGGACGGGGCCCGGGAGGGTCCCAAAGCTGGGGCCGTGGTGCGCCTGCTGCTGCTGCAGCCGCTCCATGTGCTGCCGCATGACGATCTCGAGGCTGGCCGCGTGCTGCCCCGGTCGCTGGCCAAGAGAGTTGAGGAGCAGGCGTGTGGCGGCTGCACCAAGAACAGGTCCGCCCATTGCATTCTCCACTGGGGGCCTGAACAGAACAGGAGAACAGAAGAGCAGAAAAGCAGACACACAATGGAGCAGAAGAGCAGAAAAGCAGAGACACAATGGAGCAGAAGAGCAGAAAACCAGCAGAGCAAAGACGCATTATCTTAACGATTTGCCAAGCGTTTTAGAACAATTGAAGTCGACATCAACAGTAGACGGGGCTCGTTAGATCGGGTCTAGAGACCGAGGCAATCGTACCAGACACTGGCAGCAACTGGTGGTGGGGGAAGATTTTGTGGTGGGGAAAGATGTGTGGCGGGAGAAGAGTAATGGTGGGAGAAGAGTTATGGTGGGAGAAGAGTTATGATGGGAGAAGAGTTATGGTGGGAGAAGAGTAATGGTGGGAGAAGAGTTATGGTGGGAGAAGAGTTATGGTGGGAGAAGAGTTATGGTGGGAGAAGAGGTATGGTGGGAGAAGAGTTAAGGTGGGAGAAGAGTTATGGTGGGAGAAGAGTTATGGTGGGAGAAGAGTTATGGTGGGAGAAGAGTTATGGTGGGAGAAGAGTTATGGTGGGAGAAGAGTTATGGTGGGAGAAGAGTTATGGTGGGAGAAGACAAAAAGCCTCACACATCTCACCGCTGCTCAACCTGCGCCGTCATGGCTCCGCTGTCCTAGAGCCATGATGGCACAGTACAATAGAAAGTACCTGATTGCCCTGCAAAGCATGATTCTGCACACAGTTAGGCACAGACAACACAGGCAAAGGCAACACAGGAGACACAACTCACCGCTGCTGCACCTGCGGCCGCTGTCTCCTGCCGTTGTCCTCGTGCCACAACGGCGCCGTCTTCAGATCCTGCTCCGACACTATCTGCGCCACCGGCTCAGATGCAAACGAGCGAGGGAAGAGCATGTGGGAAAAAGGGAAGCACAACCGAACAGTCATCGACAGGACACTAGCGCTGTCGTGCGACTGGCTTAGGGCCACCGCCATCCATTGCAACGATCGCAACAGCCACACACTTCACAGGCAGTTGAAATTTATAGCCCAGAGACAAAAACTGGGCAGACCACGACGAGCCGTCCCATCGAAAACGTGAACATTGGGTGCCCACCACTTCAGAACTTTCCCTGCCTGACAACAGACATGGTCCAGGGATGGGGGAGAACGGCGGAAGGAGGAGGGGGTGGGGGGGTGGAACCAAACAGCAGCCTCCATCAGCTTCAACAAAACCTTCACAGAAGAAACAAATCAATGGCTGTGGCCTGCAGAATCCCGATTCTGTTGGACACACAGTAAAAGTCGCATCATAACTCGCCGAGAATGTAAATTTTGTGTCCATGCCACACCACACACCACACACCACACACCATACCCCATACACGCTCCACACACACACCACACACCATAACCCACACCTAACACAAGCACACGCCACACACACACACCTTTGGGGGGAAAACAGCTCCTTTGAGGGGGCGGCATATGTGTCGATGGTAGTCTGGGTTCTTGAAGATCACACAACTGCAATGAACACGCACAACGGACAGACGAGGAAAGAAACGGTGAGACAAGGAGGCACAGACGTGCGACAAATGACACAGCAGATGTGCACGGAGGTGTGAGGCTCGCTTCTGCTAGTAGAAGTGAGAAGCGTAGGAGAACAGAAGGATGTTCGTGCGTGGATCCTCTTTCTCAAGTGTTGAAGAAGAAATGACGACGAGGTTGGCAGTGCAGACAGCAAACACGAGAGGCAGCACGGCAGCAGCAGCGGTGGGGGTGGTGGTAGAGGCAGTGGCCATGACGGTGAAAGCAGTAGTAGAGAGCAGATGACGGTGGCAGCAGGCGAGAGCAGCAGCAGCAGTGGAGGCACGACAGCTGCAGAAACGGCGGTGGCAGCAGCGGTTGTAGTGACGAAAACGGCATCAGCAGGGGGAGAGAGGGGGGAGGAGAACAGCGAACTTTACAGCGACAACAGCAACGACGACCATGTACAACGGTCACGAGGAGGAGGAGGAGGAGGAGGAGGAGGAGGAGGAGGAGGAGGAGGAGGAGGAGGAGGAGGAGGAGGAGGAGGACGGCGACGACGACGACGACGACGACGACGACGACGACGACGACGACGACGACGACGACGACGACGACGACGACGACGACGACGACGACGACAACGACGACGACAACGACGACGACGACGACGACGACGACAACGACGCAACGACGACGATGACGACGACAGGCAACAACAACGATGACGGCATGGGAACAACAACCTGCCTGCAACAAGGAAACCACAACACGCAACGCAAGTGCAAGTCTGCAAGATAGTTCTCCAACGGCAAGTCGAACAAAAGCAAAGGAGAACGGGGCACACTCACACGGCCTGGTTGTTGGTGATGCTTTGGAATCCTGGCATGGGCGAGCGCAGCACCGACGGACAAGGTTCGCCCGAGCACAGCACCATGTAGCCGTTCATGCCGCCACTGATGGTGTCACACGTCCTCCAGGATGGCATTGGGGGGGGGGGATCAAGGGAGGGGGAAGGGGAAGAAACGAGATAACAGGGTTCATGGGCGGAGGGAAAGCAAGAGATACAACTAGTTTGCACACGTTAGTGCAGCAATGTCAGAACCACAACACACTGCACAAGCTAGTGTGGCAATGTCAGAACCACAACACACTGCACAAGCTAGTGCGGCAATGTCAGAACCACAACACACTGCACAAGCTAGTGCGGCAATGTCAGAACCACAACACACTGCACAAGCTAGTGTGGCAATGTCAGAACCACAACACACTGCACAAGCTAGTGTGGCAATGTCAGAACCACAACACACTGCACAAGCTAGTGCGGCAATGTCAGAACCACAACACACTGCACAAGCTAGTGTGGCAATGTCAGAACCACAACACACTGCACAAGCTAGTGTGGCAATGTCAGAACCACAACACACTGCACAAGCTAGTGCGGCAATGTCAGAACCACAACACACTGCACAAGCTAGTGCGGCAAGGCACACATCAACACTCAGCAGCAGGCACGATGGGAAGGAGAGCCTCCTCAGACGTTGCACATGCTTGGCTTGCATGCAAAAGCGTCGCCCTCTTGTGCCCTCCATTCCTCATGGAGGAGTGTTTCGCTGAATCTGCTGGCGAGGATATGGGAAGGGGTGGGAGGAATACCTGACAGCCGGGTCGATCTTCTCCTTCTGGCTCCTCTCTTTTCCCTTGAGGTGGCCGATTCGGTCGTACAGAGCAAAGACGTAGGGCGCGAGAGTGTGCGATGTGGATAGGTACAGCATGTCTGTCAGCTGACTGTTGCGCCGCTTCTCCTCCTCCTGTGCCGAAGAGACAAGGGAAAGAGCAGGAGTAAAGGAAGGGATGGAAAGTTGGAGGGGATTGAGTAGAGAGAGGGCTATCACGTGAGTTGCCACAATCAGTGTTTAAGAAAAGGCACGCTCTCATCATAAGTGGGGCGCGAATTGAGGTGTACTGCCCGTCGACTTTCCGCCACTGCAGCGGGCTCTACGCTGTCTGTGGTGCGGTTGCGGGAAGTCCAAGTCGTCAACGTCGACGACGAGAACAACATCGACTTCCCAAGCCGGCCGGCGAGCAGCCAGCAGAACAACAAGACTGAAATCACCAACCACTTCCCCCCTCCACATCTCGCGTGAATCACACTAGTCTGTGTGGCAGTAACCACTTCTCCTCCTCAAGGACTGGCAAATTTCTTCTCGGACGTCTTGGAAGAAAAAGGTCGTACAAAAACCTACCCCTAAATTAGTCCGTGCGACCATGGGTCCATTTGTCTCCACGCACCGTGAGAGTGTGCTCCACTTTTCTTGTCGCCTCCAACAGCCTCTCCTCGTCGATGAACGGCAGAAGCGCCACACCCTGCCACGCAAACCGCTTGCCGTTCATGTCCACGTGGAAATCTGCACACACGCGTGCATACAAACAATCAAAGGATTAAAAAAAAAAAACAAAGGAAAAAAAAGAGGCAAACAACTCCAACGGTCCTCCAGCCACACATCCACAGTGGTGGAAGGACACGACAGGACTACGCTGATTCAGCTCACTCAGCTGAGGCCGCTGATTGGTCTGAGAGTCAGTCTGCTGTGTAGAAGAAACGAACCGTGGGAGAAGACGCAGCCTAAGGAAAGAAACAAACCGTGGGAGAAGACGCAGCCTAAGGAAAGAAACAAACCGTGGGAGAAGACGCAGCCTAAGGAAAGAAACAAACCGTGGGAGAAGACGCAGCCTAAGGAAAGAAACAAACCGTGGAAGAAGACGCAGCCTAAGGAAAGAAACAAACCGTGGGAGAAGACGCAGCCCTAGGAAGGGAACCCTCCCTGCACTCATGGGAGAAGAATGTTATGAGGGAGACAGGAAACGAGCAGAAGAGACGAGTAGGGCGAGGCACAGCATACCGGTGGGGTAGAAGTCGATGATGGGTGACTTGGGGCTCGACATGAGCGGGCGGTAGTGCATGGGCAACGCCTTTGAACTGATGCAACATTGGCAGCAGTAGGAGCATAAGGCACAGCAACATTGGGCTTGGTTCTGAATACACGAGCCATTTCCAACATCAAAACAATAAATGCACCTGTTGCTGAATTGGTGGAAATTGTTGGACGACACATCATCTGTGTGGGTGGTTTCCACGCTTAGCATCATCCACCATGGCGTGGGTTGCAATCTATGGAGGGGAATAAACGTTTCCTCAATTTATCTTTTCAAATTTATTCATTTTATTCATACGGAGCAATGTAACCAATCCACCATGCAGAGAACGCTGAGCTTCACCTGCCCCTTTTCTTCCCATAAATTTTTGTCGCCCAAGCTGCACCTCTGGTGGTTAAGGCGTGTGTCGAAGGCTAGTCTTCAACACTAAACGCCTTCATGATAACGAAGGCTAGCCTTCACCCATCCCTGCCCACGAGTATAGATCGTGCTTTTCCTCTAAGTCTGTGAATCACATTCGCAAAAGAACGTCCTGTACATTGGCAAGGAATGTCCTCACGTCGCAGCAGGCAGCAGCCAATGTCCTCCGGTGGAGACACCTTCAACAGTGCTCACTGCAGGACAGCAAGCACTGTTTCAAGTCGATACGACGCACCATCAACGTCCTTGCAAGTGACGGTCGTCGTCCTCACCTCGCAGCAGGCAGCACGCCCATGAGCTGGTCAAACGGTTGTCCTCACCTCGCAGCAGGCAGCACGCCCATGAGCTGGTCAAACGGTTTGAACGGCTTGCCCAGGAAGAACTGGATCTCCAGGTCCTCCAGGTTCTTGAGGTCCGACGCAAAAGGCGCGTAGTGGTACGGGTAGAACCAGTTCCACGAGCACACGCCCTGGTAGTAGTACCGCATCACCCAGCACAACCCCTCCACAAACTTCCACACCTGCGATGCATGGACAGTCAAACGTCAAACGTCAAGGGTCAAACGTCAAGGGTCAAACGTCAAGGGTCAAACGTCAAGGGTCAAACGTCAAGGGTCAAACGTCAAACGTCAAGGGTCAAACGTCAAACGTCAAGGGTCAAACGTCAAACGTCAAGGGTCAAACGTCAAACGTCAAGGGTCAAACGTCAAGGGTCAAACGTCAAGGGTCAAACGTCAAACGTCAAGGGTCAAACGTCAAACGTCAAGGGTCAAACGTCTAGGGTCAAACGTCTAGGGTCAAACATCAAGGGTCAAACGTCAAACGTCAAGGGTCAAACGTCAAACGTCAAGGGTCAAACGTCAAGGGTCAAACGTCAAGGGTCAAGGAAGAGCAACATTCGAGTCACCATGCTATTTGTGAAAGCTGTAAAAAGATAAAACATTGGACATCCCATGCTTGCCATGGGAGATGGATCCCCCCTTCCCTCCCCCCCCTCCCCCCACAACCCCACAACCCCACACCAACCACACACCATCCACACCAACCACACACTATCCACACCAACCCCACGCCATCCCCTGGCTCTCTCTGACCATGAGGGAGCAAAGCCTCTAGAAAGAGGGGTATAGGAAAAGGGTTATAGGAAAAGGGGTATAGGAAA
>SZWC01014427.1:2119-21286 GCA_023375785.1 Penium margaritaceum
CCTACCCTCCTGGCAGGGGGGCAAGCGACGAGGCCTCCAACGAAGCGTTGAACGATCGTTGAGGCGTCCAGGAGGGTCTTCAACGACGGCCGTCGGTGTGGTAGGCAGGGAGATGGCTAGCCTCCACACGCCGCTTGGGTTCGAGGATGGCATGTCGGGGTGTGGCTTCAACGTGCTGGGCATGCTCATCCTTCACAAGCACGCTGTTGCATTCTCACCCGGTTCGCCGCATCCCCATCCGGGGTATGACACATCGACAACCGATGAGTGTTGAACATGAGCATGATGACATTGATGCCCCGTTTGAATGGGTCTGTTACAAAAAAGACCCTTCCAAAATGGCGTTTTAACGCACGAAAGTTGATGCTTCAACGACGCATCCCAACGATCCAGCCGCGGCACTTCCAACTACCGGGCCCAACGACTCCCAGCCGCACCCCAGGGCTCCGAGCTCGAAGTGCCCGTAGGGAGATTGGCTGTGGGAGGATGGTCGCTTGGGATCAGCAAACCCTTACGTCAGAACGCGTACAACCCCTCACTGCAGTTTATGCAATGAGTACGGTCGAGTTTTTGAAGGGCCTATGACTTGCAGTTAGTGCCCGGTTGAGGCAGGCCGATTGTCGCGACTGTTTTGTTATAGCAAAGCGGATAGTGACAGGCGAAGGCGATTGAGAGCACGCGAGGGCCCCGTTTGATCGAATTCCAGGTGCCTCAAAGAATGATGTCAGCATAATAGCAGGAGGCATTCCCATTCCCAATCACCCGTTCCCATGCGCAGCCCTGATTTATAATTCCACTAGTCAATCCTCCAGGTCAACCAAAACGAACATCGCTCTAACTTCCGTCTATTGCGCAACCTGATAACCGACTCCAGCGACTCTACTTCTCATTATCTCTCAATTTGGAATGCTTAGAGAGAACTCTTGCAGTTTCTGACTACATCCTCCTCCATCAGGATGTGTCCGTTTATCGGGGAGGATGCCTCAGAAGATACTTTGACGATTCATTGTCGTGTACTGCCGCCTAATCGGCTAGTGAAACGAAGAAAGGCACGTACACTGGAGCTGGGCCCAAGAAAATTATGACATGTCAATTAGACGAACAGATCATGGAAACCAAATGTTGAAACAGCTCCTCAATGATTATCACAAAGAGATCAAATGTGGATCTGAGAATCGTGACGCTGACATGCAGTGCCACAGTAAACACATGGGCTGTTTGCCGTCGGCGGAATGTGTCGTCAGGCATTTCTTGCCGTGCCTGGGTAGTCGCGAAACGCGTTGTCGTGAACCTTGCAAGACTATCGTGACGCACGCAGGAAATGCCTTTGTCCAAAATATTCCATCGACGGTGGTCGTTCGTTCGTTGAACGATATGGTCGTGAGATTTTCCTCTACCGTGCATTCCACAACTTACCTTGCAAGGCATCGGTGTCCACCTCGCGAATCATTGAAACACTGTGAACGCGATTTCCCACATGCAGGGGAAATCACACTCTAACATCGTCAAAACCTCTCCGGTTGTTGGGACTACTATGCACAAGCCAACGTGAACAACAAGCCCATAATCCTATCTCGAAAGGCGTCAAATGACACCATTTTCCAACCAATTACCCTCAATTCATTGTTACGAAAACCCTCCAAAACACCTTATGTATCTTTTACGCTGGCATAAGTGAAGTGGTTCACACTTGGACATAGAGTTTGTCACTTTTCACAAGATTGGGGTCAGTTGGGTATTTATGAGAAGTAGAAAGTATACTTTGTTGTTGTGTCGGAACTAGATACTTACATATCGATGACAAGAATGAGAGAGTGAGGCACGGTCGAGCCATTTGGGTTTTTTGCGGTTCGTGTGACGCCATGCCGCATTCTCATTTGTGGAATCAAGAAGTCCCTCGTTGGTTCGACGGGAGGCTTCGAGATCGAATATGAGGTTCGTGAGGTTTGTCGAAGTTGCTCAAGAGATTATCGTTCGTAGTCTCAAAACGTCAGGAAACGCCATGAGTGGGTCCAGGTGAGTTCTAGAAGTGACCGGAAGATGGTCATCAACGCAAAAGGATTCCGGGGTATTCCAAGAAATTCCCTCAC
The DNA here is from genome assembly GCA_023375785.1 of Penium margaritaceum. Lineage (NCBI taxonomy): Eukaryota > Viridiplantae > Streptophyta > Zygnematophyceae > Desmidiales > Peniaceae > Penium > Penium margaritaceum. The sequence goes on from SZWC01014427.1 coordinate 4,210, forward strand.
AATGTGGAAAAATGTAGCTGCAACTAAGTCGCGAAGTGGGCTAGAGCAGCTAAGCAGAAAATGGGTTTTGGGACACATGCATGCCCATCGAAATAACACTTTCCCCCCTCTAGCCGCAACGTACTGGCTCGTTACTATCACGTGGTCGGAGTCGAACTCGATAGCCGTCGACAAAAAGATTGACGTCCGAAAGTTGGCTATAGAGCATCCAACTGTTATGTGCCGCATCATAGTTTTCCCACTCGACAAAGTATTAGACTTTGCCTGCCCGGCGGCAGTGATTGTGCAGTTCCTCAACTTCATACTCGTGATCACCATCTGCTATCATGGGTGGCAGGGCAGATGCCACGCGTCAAAGAAAATCTTTTGACGGATTGAAATAGTCTCAAAGTTTGCTCATGTGAAAGACCGAGTGAATCTCTATGTTGTTGGGTAGTCAAAGTTTTGCGAAGACTAGAGGGCGCATCTCCAAAATCTTGAAAGGTCCTAACCAACGAGGTTTGAGCTTCAGATTACTTGATCTGCGGAGTTTGACTATTGCAAAGTTGCGCAAGAATTTGTCACCTGTCTTAAACTCTTTGGTTTGTTGATGTTTATTGTTTTGTTGCTTCAACCCTGGTTGTGTTTTTACGTGGGTTTGATGAGTTTCTTCCCAGGTCGCAGAAAGTTCTTGTAAATGAGTGTCGACGGTGGGGATGTTGCTCTCATTGTGTAGATTGAACAGGGTGGTTGGCTTTGCTTGATGAACCACCTTCAACAGTGTTTTCCACGTTGTAACAGATGCAGATGAAAAATATGCAAACTTAGTGACGGGCAACTTTATTGCCCAATTAGTCCCATCAAGTTTGCATAAGGTTCGAAAGAGTTGCTCGAGCTTTTGTTTGGTTTCCTTAGTTTGTCCATTAGTTTGCGGGTGGAACATCGTTGAAAGTTGATGTTGACTCCCATATTGTTGTATCAATCCTTACCAGAACTGGCTAGTGAACCCGGCATCTTGATCACTTGTGATTGATCGCGAGACCCCATGCAATTTGATGATTTGGTCATTCGTGCTGGAACATTCGTGCTTCCCCTTTGGCGGTTACATTCATGGTGGTTGGGATGAGGTGAGCCCATCTTCGAGAATCTCTCAATGACAAAGAGTATGGAGTAGAACCACTCTGATGTAACAAGCAAACCTTTCACAAAATCCATGGAGATGTCAGTCCACGGTTTTTCTCGTATCGTTAGTGGTTGTAGCAAGCCAAGGGGTTTTGTGGGCCGAATCTTGTGTCTTTGGCAAAGATCGCAACTTTTGCAAATGTTTACGACGTCAACCCCCATCTTGGAATTTTTTTTCAAAGTCTTGTCACTTTCAAAGTTACCTCCTCGGTCGATGTCGTGGCACTCTTTGATATGCATGCACTCAATTTCCTCCAATTCTAGGACAAAGACTTCCTTTTTTTTGCTTTTGACGCCAATGGGAACTCCAAAGTGGAACTTTGTACTGTTGTAGACTTTGTGGTCCTCCTGGTCACATGGGAATAACTTTGCCACGTAAGGGACTACTTGAATAAGTAATGTGTTGATCGACGTGAGATCGGGCCAATGCCTTAGCACGTCCCCTAGATTTGTCTTCCCACGCTAATGCTCGATCTTGTAATAGAAGTTGGACTCGAGGACATGCATTAATTGAGTTTATCTTCAGCTAAGGTTTGAATACATTTTTAGGTACTTGAGGGCATGGTGGTCTATTAGAAACCACAAATTTGCGACACTCCAAATATCACTGCCAAGTTTTGAAGGCGTGAATAACTGTGAGCATTACCTTTTCGTGCACGTCTTCATTGAGTTTTGCCCCGTGAAGCTTGTGTTATGTACACTCAACAAGATTTTCACAGCCATCGTGGGTTTATAGAATGACGGCCTTGATTGCTCAGTTGGAGGCATCCATGGCCATGGTGTAATCTGCTATTGAATCTACTAATGAAAGGGTTGGTACCCAGGTCAGGGCTTTACGTAAAGGCGTAAAATCTTCTTGTTTTTTATCTCCCCATTTCTACTTGAAGTTTGTGCACATGAGGTTGGAAAGAGGCACTCACACTTGAGCATAATCCTATACAAACCTCTGTTAATTATTTTGCAAAATCCAAGCAAAACTTGTATGTCTTTTGTTGGAGTTGACGATTCCACCACTTGGATATCATTTTTGGATCCATGGCTATTCGTCCATCGCTGATGATGTGCCCAAGAAACTCGTCCAATCGTTGACCAAAAACGCACTTCATGAGATTTTTGCAGAACTTATCCCACTCGAGGACCTTGAGCACTTGCTAGAGATGCCTTCGATTTTCCTCTTGGGTTTGGCAATATAGAACGATGTGGTTGAGGTACACCACAACACAATGGTCAACGTATAGGTGAAAAGTTTGTTGATTGCTGCCATGAAAGTTATAAGGACGTTTGTGAATCCAAACGACATAACCATTGTTGGGATGCGTAGGTGTGTAGGAAGGACTAGGTTCTTTGCTTGTACATGATCGTTTCTCGTGCCACAAGCTAGCAAAAAGATCAGAAGATGAAGTTTGGAAACTGAATGTGATAGTGGAAGAAATCTTGATTGATTCCAAAGTACAAGCATGGTACATGAAAAGTAGAACCTAACAGAGGTTACACATGCGCTCCACCAGCGCTCCTGGCCCACACAAGGGGCAACGCCTTCCTAGGCCGTTAAGGTCATCCGCGCGAGGAGTCTTGGTCCAGCACTGTCTTGTAGTTCGGCTGGCCTCCAGGTAGTTAGGGCTTCCTCCTTCTCAAAGTGACAGAGCTTTGCCAGGCTTATAGGGGTCTCCAAGGTAGACTCCAGCAGAACCTTAGTATGAGGCGCTTTTAGATGCTTTGTGTTGCAAGGCCATGACATGAAAGATGAGTCCTATTGAGAAACTGAGATGTGCCAGAGCCGCCGCCCTTTATACATGCGGCCCTGGCAAGGTGACTGCATTGCTTACTTGAAGAAGCTTCCTTAGATGCACGGTGACGTTTCACCGCAACCGTGGTTCTTGAATCTCGGAGCTCCTCATGGATCGGTGAGAGCCGTAGATCTCCGTAAGCGTAATACTCGCATTCTAGCTTAACACGCAACATGTCTAAGTGGCAAGAAGAGAAGCATGTTAAGTCATGGCTACAAGCTCCTTATGCAAATGGTCCCCACCAGTAGCTCTCACACCGCCTCATGCCATAAGCCCAATCTGGTATGACCCTACCTGACCGTAATGCATTTTCATGTCGCACAACTGCTAGTCCCTTCCTTCCAGGATGCATGCGCATGAGCTTGCGCATGCGACACACACACACACACACACTAGAGGCATGCGTACTAGTGTGTGCATGCTACATACTATTTTACAATCCAAGCCCTTTAAGCCTAGTTGCCAGAATCGGCCTGGCCTGTACAGTGAAAACTGTCCATGGCTCTGCTCGCGGATGCCACCAAGAAAATTCTCACTCCGTGTATCTTCATCCGATTACAAAACCGACTGCACCATATCGTAGCATGAAACCACCGGAGTCATCGCACCCACTAACAACTATGAACTAAAAGTGACTGTAAAGTGTTTGAAAGGCAGTTTTTACAACATCTTCTTTGGTGATGCAAATTTGGTGGTAGCCGCTCCGTACATCGATTGTGCTAAAAACATTTGTCCATCTTGTTGGTCAAAGAGCTCGTTCTCCTAAGGTGGAAGTTAGCGGTTCTTGATCATGATGTTGTTCAACATCCGGTAATCCACACACATCCACATGTTGTGAGTATTTTTATACAAATAATAATGGTGTAGCGTACGGAGAGACGGGTTGTCGGATGAACGCATGAGTGAGCATGTCGTTCAGCTCTTGCTTGAGCTTTGTGAGTCTGTGATCACTCATTTAGTAGGTCCCCTTACTGGTTGGTCGTCTGTCAGGTTTGAGCTCGAGTTGATGGTTAATGATAAATCTGGGAGGGAATTTCCTTGTTTATTCTTCAAGAAAGACCCCTTCAAAGTTTTTTAGGATCTGAGCAAACGCCTTTAATAATTTTGCGACCTTCGATGTTGATGAGGCTCATTAGGCTAATGCTTCATCTACAATGACCTATTTGATGCTCGTGCTTCTCAAATCAACGTAAACCAACCACACAGAGGCTCCTGTCCTCAATCACATGGTTGTCACGTTGAGTGAGATTGGCATAGCTGATGATCATTGCTCATGTGCGCTCACTATTACAAGTGTCATGTCACTTTTGGTTGTCTCCTTGTGGTTTGTCCCTTGGCAACTCGAATTTGGCTAATACACAAGTGGCACAAAGATCTGTTGCCTATCCTATTTGTTGTTATCTGTGTCACTATTCAAGTCAACGTATGGATTTTGCTGGTATGGGAATCTTGCCTGATTATCACCTTGTGGTTTGTCATTAGGAAGGATCTCTAGAGATTTTACGTTCTATAGGTACCCGATCTGTAGTTCTATTGGGTGCTTTTAGTCAGTTGATGCGCAGTCGTTTGATCATGGTTTTTCCTACAAAAGCTCTTTGTTTGTGCTCCAAACCTAGATTTTTCACAAGTTGATCAGATGCTTAACCATGAGATGCACCTCCATCAAGTAACACCAGCAAAGTTTTATGACTTTTAAAAGCCCTCAATTGCACTATGAGCAGTATTATGGGCTAGTCATCCTCGAATCCCTTTTTGAATTTCTATATCTTTAGAATCCCCATATGAGACGATCGCAGTCATTTTAGAGGGCAAATGTTCACCGCAAGCTTTTCAACAGGGGAAAGAATTCTATCATTTACTCATGCCCTCTTCCATTTACTAAAACCTCCCTTCCTTTTTGCCTTTTCTATTGCTTCCTCGCCCTTTACTTTTGTCTGGGGAAGACCCTCATGATGTCTTTAATCTTTCCACAGATGTAGCAATTCTCTTGATCTCCTTATTGCTCAACTGAATTTCCTTCCATCAAAGTCAAGTTCTCTGAATTCTATGAATGATGCCTGCTGTTTTCCTAGGCTGAAAACCACAGGTGCTAGCCATGGGATTTGTTGAAGAATGAGTTGAAATTGGTGGAGTTTATGTGTTCAGCGGTTTTGACGATGCTATTAAACCTTCTTGGGTATCAAGGAAATAACAAAAAGGTTGGTCTAACTATAGAATTTCAAAATAAACAAATATAACCAAGACTTTTCTTGTAAAAAAAGACAAAGTAAACCATGAATTTCATAACAAAAATGGACTTCATGTAGCCTCCATGTACACAATTCAAGGTTAACTACATTTTGGTTCATAAGATTTGCCAAGATCATATTGTACGTTGTTCAAACGCCTACCATTACCTTTGTTACTTATGATAAAGGATCATGGAGTCAAATCAATTGTTCCTCTATACACTATTTTGATAAGTGTTCTATGAAAGGATAGCACATTACAGCAGCTATTTTCTTTCTAGATTTACCATTTTTGGAAGTTGTTTGAATACAAAGTTTGAATGTGGTGAACAATCCTTCAATATTTTTGTGACATTGAATGAAGTTGTTTTTCAAAGTATTGAAAATGACCTTCTTTTGGAATGTTCTCGTTTTTTCATGTATGAAATGCAACACAAGGGAACATGTCATGTACGATTGTAAGTAAAATAGTTAAGACAGTTAGGAAGAGTGACATCATAATAAATAAAAAATCAAGGAAAAAATAATAAATTTTATAATCAATGAAAAATAAAAGACAACCATAAATGATAAAGATATTTCTCTTTTGTTGTTTTCAACCTCAAGACATGGTTTGCACTATGTTAGTTTTGAATAATTGATGGGTTGAGATAGGAAGAATTAACATAACACGCACTTTCAGAATGCATTCCGACATTGTTTTTCTAGATTCATACAAACTCATGAATTTCTCTGTAATGTTTTATATTTTCACTACTATTCCTTCTAAACTCGAAAAGTTGTAGAATGATTATCTTGTAACCGTTTTTGTGTCCATATGGTTGAAGTGGATGTAAAGTCATTAATAGGTTCCACTGGTTGTTTTGGTTTTCATCTTCAATGCAAAAATCTTGTAGATGAAGGAAAATCATTAAAAAGGAGTTAATAATTTTTTTGATTTGTTACAATCATAGTATGATAATGTGTTAACTTTTTTTGGAAATTGATTATTTTTAATTCTAGTTATTTTGCAATCTCCTTACCAATCCCACGATATAGATTGTGCCATGCTAAGGTAGTTTCTGATTTCCGATGCATGATATGTGTGCAAATGGTTTATTTGTGAATAAGTGTCATTTAAGACCTCTTCTTTATTCATTATGTGGAACCATACCCCTGTTTGTTGATTAAATTTGTTTTAGTAGGGCGATGCATGTTTGTAGGATACGTTACATAGAAGAGCAAAAGGCCCATGTGTGACGACTAGGAGGAACCTTCTTAACTTGGCTGAAGTAAACTTTGTTTAATTTTACTTGTCTGAGGAACAATTGGTGAGGTCATTGTGTTAATTGTTTCACACTCTAAATTCTTGATTCCACTTGATCACTTTTGACCTCGCATGGTTATGTTGATGTCAATCTTTATCATTTATATTCAAGGTATGGTAGACATGTATGATTAGCTTAAGTTATGACATATTTTGGTTGATTGGTGATACAAATTTAAATGAATTATAATAAACAATACCAAAACCAAATGGTACAAACGAAAATGAAAACATGAAATGATTCATGCTTGATTTTCTCTTCTTTTTCAAACATGTGAAAGGTTTCACTTTAAATTGAAAGTCTCACAAGTTTCACCGTAGCTCCTGATGATTTGAACAAAGTAATCGTAGATTTTTATAATTTCCTTCATTTGACATTTTAGGTTAAAACATCTTGGAAGTAGGTAGAATAAGATAGGTTGCAAGGACACTTGACGTCTACGTTTGATATAATGGTGTTTGTAAGTGTGTCATGGTCGCATGATTAGGCCAAAAACAATGAAACAATTGTATATTCACAATGAATGACGTGAATTTTGTTCAAATTTGAACCACTCCTCAAAGCAAATGTTGATCTCCAAATTTGGTCAAACCCTCCAAGGTTGAATAGAAAAAACATGTTTAAACTATGTAAAAAGTACAAATATATTTTTTTAATTCCTTGAAGGATGACCATGATAGTGTGAAGTTATTCCATTTCATTTTTGACTTCTGAAACACAATTCAAATCACACCACGAAATCTAAAAATGGCATGGATTTAATTTTTGTAATCCAATGTCTAATCTGAGTCCCTCGTGTTGGTCACTACTCCTTTGTAACCAACAAGGAGAAAGGTTTCAAGAATTCGTGTTCACTCTTGGTAAAAGGCATGAAACATTTTCTTCCACAAGGTCACTGAGCCTATTCATCAATGCATGCCTGTCAATGTTGCTCAATATCCATGTCCTTTTTATTCCAAACATAAGATTAGATTGAAACCAATATCTTACAAGTTTCCAATAATCTATTTGATACATCATTTGGTTTTTTAGCTTTATTCTTCCTTGACTTCTCTTCTATAATGTCCATCTTTGTTGAATGTTGATGAATGAACTAGGACAAAAAGTTGATGAGGAGTGATGCTATTTATGTTGTGAGATTTTTACATAGATGTTTTGCTCATGAAAGGTATGAATAAACATGACTTTACCGGAGACACAATGATTTTCACACCAATGAGTTTTTCTTTAGCCTAATGGTACTGTGTTAGATGCCTTCAGACTAGTTTGGAAAGTAAGACTTGCACAATAATGCTTTTATGTAATACTTTATGCTATTAGAAGGTTTGAAAATGTGCAAATTCGTGTTGACGATCACTTAAGGTGGCAAGATAATGAATTGACCACTAGTGTATTTGATTAACCACGTAGAGATATTTAGAGGTTCATGGTAGCTAATGGTAGTTCAAGGGTTTCCTTGTATTTGTACATGATTTCCTTGGTTCGGAAGCCACTATTATGTTGAATTCTCTTAAAAATTTAAGGACACTAAATAAATGATGATTCCTTCACGGAAGAATGCTATAGACCAACCACATTTGGAGTAGAAGTTAAAGGGTCAAAACCATGTGAACAGAACTTAAATGATGCCTGGAGAAACAAAGGCAAGGGTTTGATCATGTCCATGAGAAAACTCTCATACTATGTCCAAGATTGAAAAAATAATAGTGGATGAAATTCGACAAGTCTTGACCATGTATTATGGGTAATCTTCACCACCCCTAGTTGTTATGGATCTAGAATTTTGATGTCCTTGCTAACCGTATCAAAGTAGTATGGAAAGAGTTGATGGAATGGTCAATGGTATGATGAAATTCAAGGGTTCTTAATACAGTTGAAGGTATGTTGAAGTTTGAATATTTCAACAATAGGGATTGAAATTTGATATGGAGAATTGTTTAGTACCATTCCTTTAGAATACCTAAAACCGATCTATGAGGGCTGAAATAGTTTTTGGATGTTTGATTCGATCGCAGCTTTTGGAAATTTGGAAAAGAGGTCCTTTGTTGACTTGTTTTTTCATGTTTCTAGCCTTGCTGATGTGTGTGTGAATCATGCTAGATCTTCAACGTTTGCACATTAAATAGTTTCTCATTATACGTTGGCTACCCTTTTGGTTCTTGTTTAGATTTTAGAATGCGTTATCAAAGCCCATTCTCCAAATGTATCTTGATGGTTGTTCACTCGAGGTCATGGATTATCTTTCCCCCTGTCAATGGTTGCAAGTGCATGTGTACATAGCAAGATGGCTCTTGTTTGTCATATGGTATGTGCATGTTTGTGGAATGCAATATTTGACCAAAACTTGTTTTTGTAGTTGTGGCTTCACCAGAGAATTCATTCGACCCCATATTGTTGTTGTTAACTCGTCACAAATCATGCATGGTTTTTTATCTGCATTGAAAAAGGTGTTCCTTGGCCATTAATAATGTTTTACCTATAAACTTTCATTAACATGATATGTCTTTGACTTGATTTCAAAGAGAAGCAATTTCGCACCATTCAAGTGTTTCCAAATGACTCATTGCTAGTGGGTATTCACAAAAACCGTTCAATTGTTGGTAGATTTCAACGTTGATGGGTAAGAACTATTAGAAAACAAACTAAATGTGTAGTTGCAAAGTTGATTGCCTTAAACATATAAATTGGATTCTATAATGAAACTCGAGACCCAGAAGAGCATTGTGAGTTTACATCGCGAAGATTGGTCGTTGAAATTGTTTGATGAATGAAAACCTCTAGTGGCTTTGCAACTTCCAAGGTTGTTATAACTTTTCTTAAGTAACGTTCAACTCTTTTGTTAGTTGTGAATTGTTATTTTCCATTTAAATGGACTATTCGATACACAGATGAAGCTCCTCTAGAGTATTTGTGAAGAAACATGAGTTTTTTCAACAAGTTGATGTGAAGGATGGATGCGTTTCTTTTTGTACCTTTAAATCATGTTGTCGAATTCTCATACTTTTTTTTTAGGAAGTAACGTGTGGAATCGGTTGATTCTACAACTTTGTGAGTGGAAGGTTTGGAAGATGGACAACTTGTGTTATTCATGGTCATTTTGTCTATTGTTTAAAGCAACTATGTATCACTCTTTTGTCCATTTGTGGTACTTGTAAAGGAATTGTTGTTATGAAGGTCGTTACACATGTGAATGAGTTTTCTTATTTTTCATTCACAATCATGATTCTTGCACGTCTTTTGTTTGATTTAGTTATTCTCATTGATGTTCATATCGATGAACGTTTTTGTTTTGTTTCTCTTGTGTTATGGATACTGGTTTAGTTTTTGTGGTTGATGATGCTAACGTGGTTGATTTTGTTGTTTCATGAGTTATTTTGATGGGAATTGATTTTGTTTTGATTACGCGGATGCACATAACAAAATGTGTTGATCTTTTACATTGGTAGATGAAGTCATGGATGTTGGAGTAATAATAGGTTCTGTGCATGGCTTTAGAAAACGTGAAGACAAAATCCAAAATTCTAAATTAAAGTTGAAAACAATGAAGATTTGATTGTTATTGCCAACCAACACAATTTGCCAACCTATAAGGCTTCATTGTTTGGAAAATTATGTGGTTTTTTGACAATTATAAGCTTAGATTACTTCATTTAATGCGTGGTGGTAGGTGTAACGATGTAATAGAAATATGGATGATTGAGTGGTTGTAGTTGATCTTGTGAATTTCAACCATTTGGATAACTTTGAAGCTTACTCAGAAAGGCCTTAGGATTATTAGGTAGTTTTGGTTAGATAACTTAACTTGGAAAATTTAGATTTGTCCAGTATTCAGCTTTATGTGATTTTCCTAGTGGAGGGTTTTCGAATTTTGGAAACAACGTTCCAAACTTTCATGACATTATAAATTTTTAGGTTTGTGTTGTTTATTATGATGCAATGGAACTAATTATTTTTCCTTGATTCAATACATTATTTTTTGGCAGAGAATTTGTATCTTTGAATTCAACAAAAGATAAGAAATGTAGAGAAGTCGATTGGATGCCTCCCTTTTAAAAGCTTGTTTTCACATTTTTATCACAAATGCCTCCTATTTTGCCTTGCACCATGTCTATTTGTGTACAAAGCATTCGGTTGTCAATGTTTGTTTTTTCCCAAAACATTTGAATCATTATAGAACACAAATGTTCATTTTTGGAAAAAAGGTTGGAGAAGGGAGGTTTTGCTTATACGGTTCTACGGTTAATTATGTACAATTCTGATGTGCGTAAAGATGACCCTAAACCACATGTCTAGATGTATCAACAAGTGAGGTTTTTTTTTAACCATTTCGTGGAGCCTTAGATTCCTTGACATTCATTGTGAGGGTGAGAATGTTTGTAAACTGCTTTGAAATTCATTAGCCTTCATTACAAGAGGCACATTTACCGTGGAATATAACAATTTTTTTACACTTAACATTTTCAAAATGTAAGACTTGAAGTAGTAGACAAAGAAAACATGTTTTCAACAGTTATTTCAATAGAAATGAACAATTTCATATGCATACTTGAGAACAATCATTAGAGTCCTTCAGTAGAAATCATGCATCCATTTCATGCCATCTCAAATGGATCATAAACTGAGGTGTCTAGTCCACTACATTAAGTCTAAGAAACGGTATGAGGTTGACAAGAATTGTTGGTAGGCAAACCGTGAGTGATACGTTTTATGATGATCAAAAACTTGTAGAGACACTTGGAAACAAAGTTATCAATCCCCCAAAGATGATACAAAAGTTAAATTTGTCAAATGGGAACAAGGATGTTGAGAAAGAATCCTTTTGTTAAAGGCTTTTGAATCCTTACTAGTAAAGGGAACTATTAGGTTACCCCAACACAAAGAAAAATGGATTTTGAGGCTCCTTTACCTACTATGTTTTCATGGTCAAAAGTTTGTAAGGGTTTCTTTCATTGGGGTAAAGAATGAAGAGATGATTTCCATGTGACTTGCACCCTTAAAAAGCATCAATTCTTCTACACTCAAATGTTTATATGATTGAATGATAATGATTGAGTTGTTGTTTGCTATCTTATCATATATTGTATTATTTTATCAAGTGTTGGTGTAAGAGTTTCATAAATCATCATGATTTTTACTTGCATTATCCTTTACTTCTTTTTTTTCGTGTGCCTTTTCTTGCATTTTAACAAGATGAACAGTTTTTAGATGAGTACAAGTGGTTTATGATGAATTGTAATGTAAGGCCTTTTATGTGTTAAGACGGACAATTGTATGGCACGTAACTTTTTTTGAACTCATTTAGATGCTGAAGGTGTAGGAAAAATCAATTTCAACTTCTTATCATGCATGCTCATATAATTGGAAAAAGTTAGAGTGGAGGTTACGGTCACTTTGTTGCTTTTATGGTGGAGTGAGCGAAGCTACTAATTTTTTTTTCACCTTCGTAGTGGTGATGTAATGTGCGTTATCACTGTGGAATTCCTAGTCGATTCATGTTGAGGATTGTGTGATATTTAATATTCTTTAATCATATCTTTGACTTTTATTGTCCTTCGACATGGTTTTAATGACATGCATGTGTAGGTTTGAGGTATTAACATGCCATTTGTATCATAATTGTTGGAGTGAGCAATAACTGTTTTTGTTTATAGCTTGTACATGGCGTTGTTGGGTTGACAATAAGAGATTTACATGCAAAGTTCCATATTCTTTACCGTGAATACCCAGGTGTGGATTTTCCATGAATTTCCTATCGCCATAGAAGGAGAAGGGGGGAAAGGAGCCGAGATCTTTGTGTATTGCATGCAGAATATGACTATGCACGCTTGTTGGTGCATTGTGGTCAGCAACTACGCAGTGCAAGCAAGAATTGTTGGGTATTTTGCCCACATCAATTCGGGTGGGGTTACACTCAAGTAGAGACCACTATCTTGCAAGTTGGCTGGCTCTCTGCACCAGTGCTTGTATGGTGTGGATTGATGGGGAATGGGCCCATGGGGAATTTGTTTCCCGACCCACGTCATGTAGGTCATGGCTTCGAAGTAGAAGCCACCAAACATGCTTGAGTTCACCGCATGGCGCCTACGGTGTCGGCCATGGTGCGGTTCCAACACTTAGAGGCGCCATTTTTGGTAGGCGTATAAGGTGCCAAGGTCTCATGATGGACACCACGGGAGTCAAGGAAGAGTATTGTTTCCCGTCGAAACACATCCTGGCAACGAGAACGGAAGCGACGGAAGGGGTGACCACACTCGCGTTTAGCATGGACAAGCAAGTCTTGAATGGTGGGATTGACGTCGCTCTTCTACCAAAGGGAGAAGACACAGCGATAGCAAGAGGATTCATTTGTAAGTTTCAGGATATAATGATTGTTCTCGCCGACTGACTGTGTTGGGAGGGGACTCATGACATTAGAATGGACGAATTTGAGCGGGGCGGTCTCTCAATAGGTAGAGGAGTTAGGTGGAATACTGCATCTTTCCCTGAGCAAAATCAATTTACTCGGTGGGAAAAGGAAAAGGAAAGGAGGCTGGGTCAAGGCCTGTGGCTGGTTGCGTGTGAAACACCTTGTATACATTGGCAGAGTGGAGGTGACAGAGGACCTGGACTAGAACATTATCTTAAACTGTATAAATTTCATAGACGTTCATTGTCATTAAATTAATTCACGTTTGGTAGCATGATAAATATTTTTGCTTAGAAAATAACTCTTATTTAAATATAATTATCTTTTTGTTAACTTCAAAATTTAGAATCTACATAAAATGTCGACCTCATTGAGAGTAGGACATGAATCGTGACCCAATGGCGCAACTATGTTATGTTTGAGGTTCTACAAACCCTAATCTTTTCTTTTTGTTTCCCGTAACCAAGGGAACAAGTTCGAGTTATGTGAAACGTGCTTTAAACTACAATCCTTCTACCTGAATTGGATTCTCATGAAATCGTAAATGTTGTAGATGAATGGACATGTTATAGCAAACGTAATAGATGGAGCAACTATTCTTACATTATTAGAAAAAAACATAGGGAGGGGCTAAGCTCGAGGCATACTGCATGCAATGGAAGTCTCACATGTGGACTAAATGCTTCCTTTTGAAGGGTCGAAAGGTATGTTAACAACCTAAATTTGGGTAGAGAAGGATAGTGAAAAATGACACATTTGATTATGGATCTTTATGATTGAATTTTTGGAAATATATCTTTATTTATTAGTATTTACAAGTTTTGATTTGAAACTTTTAGATGTAGTGAATAGTGAATACATATGAGTTTTACATGAGTTGTAGGTTATTCATTCAGATTCCTATAGTTTTGTTCTACATTTGTACTAGAAGTTATTGATTGCCCAAGATTGATATATTTTTCTATTGTATAGAATTTTTTAGAAGAAATTATATTGATGGTCTTAAAACATTTCACAGAATGATAGATTATGTGTCTTTACAATTGAGAAAACGTTTTTAGCTTGTTTCAAGTAGTGAGGACTTGATTTTCTTACAATCAAAGCCTCCAATTGTTTTTTAATTTATTTTATTTGTTTTTCAAATACATGAAAACTTTGTAATTGTATACGGAAAGGTTTTCAGGAATGCAAACTTATTTTGGATTTATGGATGATGGTCAACATTGCAACCGCTTTTGTCCAATTTGTAGGCAGGAAAATCACACACCCAGGTTGTGTACGTTGTTGCAGAAACGGGGAATACAACTGAGATCCGATGGAAGTTTTCTTTATCTCGTTGTAGGGTTCGTACAGATGAGCTGTCTTCGTGTGCTCAGGAACTCCCGGCCAGCGTCGTCCACTGCCTTCCCGCAACCTTGGGGCGACAACACGGAAAGCCTGGAAAATCTCGTACATCGTCTTAGGTCCGCACCGTCGGATACGTGGTCTCCATCCGATTCAGAGGGGATATTTGATCGCAGGGAAATCTCGCACTGAGGAGGACGAGATAGCAATCGCGATGTATCTACTGCAGTTCCTCTCTGACCTTGTGCCCACTCCGCTCTCCCCATTGGTAAGGTGTCGAATGGCCCTCGCCATTGTTTTTTTCTCTCACACAAAACGATGGTACCGCTGGTAATGGTCGGGAACAGCTCTGGGGGGATTTTTTTTCCTACACGATGGTCCCCGAGGACTATTTTCTGGTGCTCGTCGGCGAGTTAGCTTTGCCTCTCTGCAACTAATTAGTCCGGACGTCGTCTGGAGATTACTCGCGACAGGATCTCTGCTCAGCTAATCAGCGAACGACACACGATCGCTTCCCCAACAGGAATCGCCACGTCCTCTTCAAATTCTAATTGACTATCGATGGTGTCCGCGCTAACTTCTGGATATGTCCAGGAAGATTTGCTACTTCTGATCGCTCTGCTAGACAGTCGGAATGCGGTTGTGTTAACCGGGAGTCGATGACTACTGGCTATTCAGGCCGTTACAAACCTCGTCCAAAATCTTTCAGTACTGCCGTACTCCAGTGAGGAGTTCAACACGGAGTGCACGATCGTCCTGCGCATGGTGGCGGGCGGTGCAAGCATCGCCCGCCACCTTTCCCTTCCCTTTTGGTGTACGAACCGTCGTCCAGCTCACTTTCACCCTTTTTTCGTAGCCGTTCTTTTTTGTCTCATCCCTCCTCGAGTCACGGATTCGCAATCCTGCGCTCTCTCCCCTAACACGCCGGTCGCTCCCACATTAGCCAATCGATCGCAGAGAGGGAGAGAGGAGCTCGGATCACTTAGAAGGCAGCAGCTCCCGCTGCTGCTTTCTCGCGCGCCGTCTGCTCCGACTGCAGAACGCCTCCCCTGACAGGAGACCCCGGGACAAGGCCGCCCGTAGCTTAGGGACCGCGGACACGGGGAGTGTCCGGTGGAAGCATCTGACAATACCATCGCAGTTTGTTCCTGACAGTAGGTTCTCCCCTCCAACCGGGCCCCCCCGTCCACCGCAGCCGAGCTCTCCCACCCTGCGGGACAGCCAGTCGCCTGTCGCCCGGAATCTCGACCACTTCGTTTCATTGGAACGTCGGTTCGAACAGTTCATCTCCTTTCGCATCACTGCACGGCCCTGCAAAGGACTCAGCACTCGCCACAGCTGCAGGTCTTGGATGCGTGACCTGACCCACGTCTGTTTCGCGACGCCGCACAAACCGAACGTTGCGCGTGTGGCGTGCGGCGCCGTGCGTGTTCCGCGACGTCACGCGAGGTTACGCCGCGAGTTTCTAAGGTTATGCGGGATACGCGAATGTAGTCGACGCACTNCTCGCAGGGTGACATTGCGGTGGCTTCACGTGCAGGGGCATATGGGATTAACGTCACCAGCATCTGCAGTACCGGCGTTTGCGACACCAGCATTTCCAGCGGCATCGTTAGTAACACCAGCACATGCAGCAGCAGCATTCGCAGCAGGAGCATTCGCAGCAAGAGCATTCCCAGCCGCAGCATTTGCGGCATCAGCATCAGCAGCATTGCAGCACTGGCATCCGCAGCAGCAGCAGCAGCAGCAGCAGCAGTAGCAGCAGCAGCAGTAGCAGCATCCGCAGCAGGTGGTGGCTGCACCACCGCGCTCAACGACGGCAGCAACCGTAGCAGAGGCAGCAACACCAGCGGTGGCTGCAGCAGGTGCAAAAGTGGCAATCCTAAGGCCTGAAGGTTCAGCAGCAGCTGCCGCAGGACCAGCAGCAGCAGCAGCAGGAGCAGGAGCAGGAGCAGCAGCAGCAGCAGCAGCAGGGACAACATCTGGGCAGGGAGCTGGGACAGCAGCAGCAGGAGTAGGAGGAGCAGCAGGAGCAGCAGTAGCGGCGGCAGCGGGAGCAGCATCAGCACCAAGGGGCAAGAAGGGCCAACCTCAAGAGCACGCATCGTGACTTGAACGAAAAGTCTGGCAACTGGTGCCGCTTGCTCTTGTGCTTTCGCTCGCTCCTGCGATCGACGCAGCAGCATTGTTCAAGAAGGCCAGCAGTCACGCACACACGGGCCAGACACATAGAAGCAAGTCTGTGCGCGTAACTTGGCAGCAGTGGTTTGGACCTGCGAGACTGTTTGACTGAACCAGATTGGCATTCCGAGCCTCTGTAAGGCAGGTTCGGGACGGGAGCGGGCAGGGTTCATCTGGGGTGGGGGCAGCGAGGCAGGATCGCTCTGGGTCTGTGTGTGGGCAGCAATGGAAGGCGAGCGAGCAGAGGGCACCGCACTGGCAGGCGGCGCTGCTAAAGGTGCTGATGCAAGAGCCCCTTTTGTGCAGGGCAGGAGCGCGGACGGCCCCGCGGACGGCCCTGCGGACCGTGCGACGGAGCGCAGCGCAGTTGACATGTCGGCCTTTGGCGATGTCCCAGGTCGAGGCTCGGATTGGGGTGTTGTTGGCCGCGGCGGCGAGGGCATGGCCATACCTTGGTCTGCTCCGGCGCTGCTGCAGGGTTGCGTGGAGGCAGAGGCGGCTGCGCTGCTGGGTCTGGCTCTCCCTTGGAAGGGGGGAAGGGGGATGGCTTCGGCAGGAGTCGTATGTGCCGGTGCCGGTGGAGGAGAGGGAGAAAAAGCAGGAGCAGCAGCAGCAGCAGAAAGAGGAGGCGGAGGAGGAGGAGGAGGAGGAGGAGGAGGAGGA